>PVIW01006769.1:0-82200 GCA_004026585.1 Noctilio leporinus | reverse complement strand
TTGTCTAAGCTGCTCCCCTTTCTTGCCTCTGCCTCCCCCCTCCCCCCAACCCCTTTTCCCCTGACCCCTGAAGGCCTATTCCTTGTATTCATATACTTGGTTCTGTTTTGCTTGTTGTTAGTTTTGCTCATTATTGTCCTGTAATGGGTGAGATCATATGGTATTTGTCCTTTACTGACTGGCTTATTTCACTAAGCATAATACTCTCCAGTTCCATCCATGTTGTTGCAAAGGGTACAAGTTCCTTCTTTCTTTCTGCTATATAGAATTCCATTGTGTAAATGTACCCAAGTTTTTTGATCCAATCCTCCACTGATGGGCACTTAGGCTGTTTCCAGCACTTGGCTATTGTAAATAGTGCCGCTATGAACATAGGTGTGCATAGGTTCTTAAGAGTTGGTGTTTCAGGATTCTTTGGGTATAGTCCAGATACCTATTTAATCACCTAAATATCAGTATCTGCTTCATATGAGTTCTGAACATGCCCAGATCCTGATGACTTTGGAAACAGAGAATTGTTTGTTAGGGAGTGGGTCTACATTTTGTTATTCTTCCAAGGCTATTTTGCTTTTGATATATAATCTAAAATTATGATAATGTTAAGGATCAAAGATGGCAGAGGAGTAAGTAGAAGCTACATCGGCTCCCTCCTAGGATCAGTCTGGAATTACAAGCAAATTATAGAGAAATCGTTCAGAACGATCAACAGAACACTAGCTGGAGAGAAGCCTTATAATGGACAGACAGAAGAAACCACTTCACCAAAACTTGACTGGTAGGGAGTGCCGAGGAAGTAGAAGAGGGCTGGGTGGGCTCCCACAGGCAGCAGCTGAAGTTTTGCAGGGATGTTTTAGGTCAGGGTGTTCCTCCTGAGAGGTGTGGGCACTAACACCAGACTGGGTTCCCCAGCTTACAGCACTGGAGACCAGAGATGGTAAATTCATTTTCCCATACCCAGTACCCAAATGAAAAAAGTTAACTTTTCTGAAAGAGTTCATTATAATCTTTCAAGGTGTGTCTTTTTAAATTACCACTCTCCAAGGGGCCCAATTCGTCCCAGTGTCCTGATCTAGGAATTTGGGGAGTCATCATTGCTACTTTTTGCTTGGTCATGCCCAACCTTCAGTTAGCCACTCATGTTTGGTTTTGGCATCATCCATAGCTCTGAAATTTACAGTTTCTTTGTACCTTCAAACGCCCCATAATTTCACACTGAGACTATATTATTTGCTTCTAAATGGATCTCTGCATACAATACAGAACAAGATATTTTTCCAATGTGCAAGTCAGATTAAGTAACACTCCCTGCTGTTTAAAACCTCTATGTCTTCCATCTGTTTTCTAACAGACATTACCAGGTGGCACAAGTGCAGAAATTCTCAGGATGTCATGTATAACTTAACGAATGAAGAGCATTTTATGCTTTCACTTTCTTTCTGTTAACACTTTTGGAAATTAATTTCTAGCCATAAAATGGCCTTTCAGTGGACCATGCCTTCTAAGTGACAGTTCAATATGGACATAGATGAAGAGAGTTTGTCACATGGGAAACACCCACTTAACAAATTGGGCTGGTAGGACACAATACTATTCCCTGCCATGGCTTTCCAGATAAGTGATATTTATTTGAGATCTTAAGAGAATAAGAATAGAAGGAAAAAAGAGTGTTCTAAGCAGATGAAAATCGTATACCACTTATCACATTATTGTCTAGCATATGTTTGTCTCCCACACTAGGCTATAATTTCTTGAAGTCAGGGACAATCTTTTATGAGATGTTTAATATATAGTTGTGGAGTTTCGACTATTTAAAGCATATTGAATAAAATTACCATAAGCCTTTAGCCCTCGCTATATTCACATGCTTTGTGATATGACTTCTGTTAGAGGTAGACTCTCTCTCTCCCTGACATGGGGATGGTTTTGTAATTCCTTTGAATGTAGCAGAAGAGATATGTCAGCTCTGCACATAGACCCTGGAGGCTTTGCAAACTTCAGTTTCTCTCTTTAGTCCTTACCCAGCTTTCCGGTGAAGAAGCCTAGCCTAGAGGTGAGAGAGGATCCAGGATCAGAAATGAGGCTGTTCTATCAAGCGGCCTCTGGTTGACGTGGTTGCTTGATTGGAGGCACATGAATAAGCCAGCCTAAACCAGAAGAACCGCCCAGCTGAGCCCAGTTCACATTGCCTGCTTGCAGAATCATGTACGAAATAGATTATTGACTTTTTTTAAGCCACTAGGTTTTGAGGTGGTTTGTTAGGCATTGAAAATTAACTTATGCACTGTGTACACTTGTAAAGTAAAATCAATCTTAAGGACTAAATATTGTGTTTAAATGTACCAGATATAACTAAATTACTGAGTGATTATGTTGATGGGTTATTTGGAAGTTAGTCTGCCTTTCTCTTTTTCCCTAGAGAAGAACTTTTTATATCCAGTCTCTCTTTTTATGCTCAATATTAGCCAACAGTACCCAGGAAAATAAAGGATTGACACATTTTGATCAGGTGTTTTGACAGCATTGACTATCTAGGACCATTTTGAAGAAAACAATTTTAATAAAGAAAATCTAATATTATTAAATCCAAAAGTCTGAGCAAAAACAATTTTATAAGTTATGTATCTTCATTCTTCTACCAATTCACTCCTAATTCAGTAATTAAGCATTATAAGCTGAGCATGCTGCTAGATTGTTCTGTGGAGAATATGAAGATAAGGGGCCTCCTTTCACAGAGCTTGTCATTTACTTTGGATACCAGACATATGACCTTGAATTAGAAATTATGAAGTATGTCCTTGAGCCTGTAATCCCAGGCAGAGGAGATATATTAATAGAGGTAAAAGCAGGAAGTGGAGAGAAAAATTATTAATCTGACTGAAGAGCCTGACTGAGAGAGATGTTGTGGAAGGGTTGCTTTCTAAACTACACTTTGAATGATTAGTGACCTTTTCTGGGGAAGAGAAGGTTGGAAAAGGCACTCCCTCCTGGCATAGTAGGGCAGCAAGGCATGGAGGCTTCAGAGCCTTGGTCCCCAACTTTCCAGTATCAGGGACTGGGTTTTCCATGACAGGAGGTGGGCAGGCAGAGCTCAATTGGGTTTGGGGGGCGGTCAGGAGGCGGAGCTTAGGTGAGCTTTCCTCGGGGCAGGTGCCTAACAGGCCACCCACGGGTACAGGTCTGCATCGGGAGGGTTGGGGACCTGTGTTTTAGAGTACATGATGCATGGAAGCAATTGGGGAGGGTGAGACCCAGGGGTTGGTTGAGAGGTCGATGGGTGATGATAAAAGCTCATTTCTTAAATACTGGTATACTTTATCATTTTAAGAAGTAAATGTGAGAAGAATTAGACACAATAATGTAATAGCCTTTTAAAAAGATGGGGGAAGAAAAGTAGAGCATTGACATACTTGGAGGGGGACTTAGGGAAAACTAGTAATTTTTTTTAAAGAAAAGGAGATTTCACAGCATGTTTGTGGGGTGAAAACAGTGATCCAGTAGATGGGAAAAGATTGAGCATGCCGTTGTGAAAGATGTAGCTCTCTCCACTCAGAGAGAAATTATATTTCACCTCAGAAACGTACAATATATAATTAACCTGAACTCCACTTGAGGTGTGGAGTGGAAGCATTTTCTTGGGGATGTTTATGGTGATCTTCTTCTATGTCTGAAAATCTACCTTTACCCTTGCATAAGCGAGGCTCTGACCCCCTGATTTGGTTCATATATGATGAACTTGATTCTGTTTACAGTAGTATATCCATGTCTCTCTCATTATTGGAATAATGGGATGCAGAAGACTGAACACCAATAGGATCTAGGAAGAAGAGGTCTAAGTGACCATCTGGCTTTAAACTTGATGGGTCAAGAAATCTTATTTCCCTGTAGCCTAAATCAGCTTGCTAAACACTTTGGTGCTCGGGTAAGGGATGTGGTGACAGACAGGGTCATTGAGCTGAGTGCCCTGTGCAAGACCCCTGAGAGTTTGGAGCAGGGCTGTTGATAAGAGAGGACCAGCTTCTGATGACCGTCATAATTTGGCAGAGTAAGGCACACAAATGCTACAAGGACTAGAGAAGCAGACCCTGGTGGGAACCCCAACAGGGGGCATACCTGTAAATTTCACAAACAGTCTTCCACACAGAGGGAACATGACCCTGGGCTGCACACGGGACAGGCGGAAGCTCACGTTGGCAGGAATGGGGCATTGTCTGTGCCGGGACAGATTCTGCAAGAGCAGCTGCATGTCTGCGGGGTGACAGCCCACATGGCACGAGAAGGAGTCTCATCTTGGATGGGATGGAAATTTGTTTCCCAGGGCAGGGAGCGCGCACACTATCCCCAGCACGCTTCCTTTGCATATGTGTCTGGGGACCCACCGAATGGCATTCTTTTCCATCTGGATCATCCTTGCCCCTTTCCTGACTTTCAGCCAAGGTTAAGAGTGGGGCACATTTTTTAGCTCTTATTAGTCGAGTCCAAATTTGGGATGTTAGACTGTCAGCCTGAGGGTCCTTTGGTTATAAAGGGGAGTTTCTTGATTTAGTTATGGTTTCCACAATTTACAGTCCAGCATGGGCTTTAGCAAGAGAATCACAATTTGGGATCCCTTGCTGCTGCGAAAACCCCGTTCCTAGAACCCCCGGGAGCCATGAGAGCTTTCCTGACCCCTGAGTGTGCTTGTTTATTTGTGAACAGCGAAGTGTTGCTTGGATGATGGAAGGAGATTTCTGGGAATTCAGGGGTCACTGGAAAATTGATCATTGGAATACTAGGATCATCAGAAAAGGTGTTATTGAAGTCACTACAGAAACTGTGGGGAAGTGAAGGCAAAGTCAGGAGACAATCCAGAAAATAGAGCTCTTCCTACTCTAACTTGAACGATTTCAAGTTTACAAAGCATAGCAGAAGGGGAATGATCACATGTAAGTGGCCCAGAACCTGGGGGATGTCGGGTCAGGACAGGTTAAACCATTCAATTTTTCGTGTTACCATCCAAACAGGAAAAGTTGCTCATGTTCCAGTGAATTCCGAAGCTGAGGAAAGCAGAGTGTGGGAGAGCAGGTGGAGAACCCCAATTTTCTCATGGTTAGCTGAGAAAGACAGACCAAGAAAGAGAAAAGAGAGGACCACCAAGTTCTGAAACCCGTGGAGAGGGGTCCACTCCAATGTGCATGTAGAAGGGGTGTTTTTCTTTGGTGCCGGGGTCAGGGATGTGAGGGTCAGGAGAGGGGGCAGTGCAGAACAGAGATCTCTCTCTGCTGGACCGTGGGCTCCAGGACAGAGGGGAAGACCTTACCTTACGGGAGCAAAGCCGTTGGGAAGGGGCCGTGCATGGTCCACGCTCACAAATAAGATGCTCTGCGTTAGGTGACTGTCATCTCGTGCAGGCGTTGTCACAGCACAGAAATGTGAGGTGTTTTTTTTTTTTTTTTTTTTTTTTGCTCTAGACTTTAAGCTGATGGTACTGCGCTCAGATTGCAGGCTGCTAAGCTGATCACGTTTAGTTCTGAGATTTTGTGTGTTTCCAAATTTCATGGGTATTATTTATACGTATTTTGACAACTCCGGGGAAATCCGAACAGATTGCACTCAGTTTGCGGGAGTCCTGCAAACACCCGGGCCGCGCTGGCTGGGGAGGAGGCCACAGAACATGAAACTCCAGCACAAGTTTGGGAGGTCCCTGCTTTGTACTCACAGTCAAGATCTTTGTCGCCTGGAATTTATGTTCTAGTGGAATGGGACAAACAACTGGGATAAAAGAAATACGTGTTTGCAGAACAAGGAGGATGGTAGAGGGGAGAATGCCAGGGTGGTGCTGGGGGCCTGTTTTCTGTGTTAAATGAGGCATTAAGAAGAGGCTTCATTGAGAAAATAACTTGAAGGAGCAAGTGGGTCAGCCTCCCAGGGGAGGTCTGGCATGGGGGAGCCTTCCAGAACAAGACCTGTAGCGTTGGGGGACCCGAGTGGCCCTTGAGGCGGGCGTGGAGAGGGAGGGAGAAGTGGGTGATGGGATCTGAAAGGTGTGGAGGGATGCTGCTGGCCACTGGACAGGTTTGGGACTCCGGTTTAGTGAAACGGAGTGAAGTGATGTGATGTGACATCGTTTCAAAGGGTGACTCTCGCGTGGGTGGCATGCGTGTGGAGAGGAGCAAGGGTAGAGGATGACGCCTCTGTCTGGTAGCAGGGAAGGTGTCAGAAGTGGCCGGAGCTGGACGTAGGTCGAAGGCAGAGCACACTGGTTTTCCTCAATACATTCCACGGCCCCCAGTGGATGCCCAAAGCCATGGAGAGTACTGAACCCTGTAGGTGGTATGCTTGTTCCTATACATGCAGATCTATGACAAAGTCTCATTTATAAAGTAAGCCCAGGAAGAGATGACCAAAGGTCATTGATAATAAAATAGACCAAGTACGACAGTCTTGGTCTGCAGTAAATGTTACATGAGCGTGGCCCCTCCGCACCACCTTATTGCACCGCACTCCACCTTCTGGTAATGCTGTGAGATGGTAAAACGCCATCAAGTGAGGTGAAATACGCAGGCCTGGGACAGGTTTCAGGTGCCCCCTTAGGACTGCCAAATGCAAGTGCTGCTAGACTGGCAGCTGACCCGATAACCAAAATGGCTACCTAGTGCCCGATGGGTGGACAGTTTGGACAAAGGATGATTCACGTACCAGGTGCGACGAGTGGCGTAGCATGAGAGTTTATCACGTGATGAGGATGGTGCAGTTTATGACATGAATTGTGTATCTCTGGAACTTGCCATTTCATATTTTTGGGCAATGTTGAACTACAAGCGACTGAATCCACGGAACGTGAAACCATGGATAAGGGAGAACTGCTGTAAAAGGATTTGCTGGTAGATCGATAATCGAGTGGGAGAAAGACAGGAATCAAGTTTTTAGCTTGAGCAACTGGAAGGACCATCTACTGAGGAGAGGAAGGGTGCAGTGTAGAAGGTTTGGAGTAGGAGAAGATTAAGAATTCATTTATGAAAATGTCTGTTACATGCTTTTGGCCACTTTGACACCTGTGTTTGTGTGAACGGATCAAAGATTTTTTTTCTTGAACATTACTTTCTATGTGGAAACAAAGTAATTACTAGAAAAACAGGGAGAGTTTGTGGTATCTAAGACGGGATATATTAACATTTTATAGAGATGATACTGTACTTTTTGGGTTAGGGTGTGACCTCTTAGCTACATGGCAACTTGCTTAGTAAACTTGGTTGTATTAAGGAGGTGGAAATAAAGGAAATTTGGCATGGAGGTCCTACAAACTAGGGAGAGCTTGAGAAGCAGATTAAAATGTTTCTTTCAAGGACCATTTCTAGAGCTGTGTGGGACCGAACTGTCCTTCTGGTTGTTTCAGTGGTGGCGGGCATAATCAGAATAGCTACCTACACAGCAAGTGGCTTTGCTGACATGATGCCCACCCCCTTCCTTCAGGGGGACAGGAAGACCCCTGGTCTGCATTTTAATTCCACTCAGCTGAATAAAAAGTGCCAAGTGTGAAAGGGTGTCCAGTGTAATGAGGAGCGGAGTCCAAGACACCTCTCCCCATCGTACTTTCCTATTGAGAACATCGAAGAACCAGATCTGGGCCATGACACAAATGGGTGGAACTTTCCCCAGGAGCAGCAAAGATGACAGAGTCCCTGGGTCCGCTGTGAAATGTCTTTCTGGCGAATGCAGTTGGTGTGGCCCAGTGGCCTGTGCCCCCTCCTGCCGGGACCTGTTGCCCTCACATTGGCCGGCTCAGCAGGTAGTGGAAGGGAGGCTCTGTCCGGTGTGTGGTAGGGGCACTTCTCTCAGTGCCTTTTTGAGATTAAATTTATTGCGGTGACATCGGTTAATGAGATTATATAGGTTTCATGTGTACATTTCAATGACACATAATCAGCATATTGCATTGTATCCCTGCCACCCAAAATCAAATCGTCTGTCACCATGTATTTGACCCCTTTCCCCCTTTACTTCCTCTGCCATGCCCCTTTCCTCCGCTCACCACCTTACCGTTGTCTGTGTCTATAACTTTTTGTTCACTTGTCACTTTCAGTTTTATATCCCACATGAGTAAATTCATATGGTTCTTATGTTTTTCTGTCTGACCTATTTGGCTTAATGTAATATTCTCAAGGTCCATCCATGTTGTTGCAAATGGCAGTGTTTCACCTTTTCATATGCCTGGGGAGTGTTCCATGGTGTGTCTGTACCACATCTTTATCCAACCCTTCAGTCAAAGGGCACTTCGGTTGTTTCCATGTCTTGGCCACTGAGGATAATGCTGCAATGAACATAGAAGTATCTTGTAAATCTTTGTGAATAAATGTTTTTATTTTGGGGGTTAGCTACCCAGAGGAGGGGTTGCTGGGTCATATGGTAATGTTACTCTTAATTATTTGAGGAACCCCGAGGCTGTTTTCTATAGTGGCTGTACCAGTTTCCATTCCCACCAGCAGCAAAGGAGGTTCCTCTCTCTCCACAGCCTCTCCAGTGCTTGTTATCACTTGTCTTTATTGATAACAGCCATCCTAAAAGGTGTGAGGTGGTATCTCATTGTAGTTTTAATTTACATTTCCCTACTAGCTGGTGAGGTTGAGCATCTTTTCATGTCTTTTGGCCAGTTGTCTGTCTTGGGGGAAGTGTCTGTTCAGGTCCTCTGCCCATTTTTAAATTGGGTTGTTTGTTTGCTTGCCATTGAGTTGTATGTGTTCTTTATATAGTTTGGTTGTTAACCCTTTGTCAGAGCAGTTGTTTTCAAATATTTTCTCCCATTTGGTTGGTTGCCTTTTTTTGTTGTTGCTGTTGTTGGCAGTTTCTTTTGCTATTCAGAAGCTTTTGAGTTTGATATAGTCCCATTCCTTTATTTTTGCCTTTGCTACCCTTGCCTTTGGGGCCAAAATCATAAAATATTCTCTTAAGACCAAGGTCCGTAAGTGTAGTACCTATGTTTTCTTCAGTGTAATTTATTGTTAATACCAGGTAAGGAGCCAGGCACATGTATAGGCTTACCTTGATCACATGGCACAGCAGCCAGCGATCCGGACCCTAATTCTACTTCCAGGGACATCCCCATGAACAAAGGCTATTATATTAGAAGTTTTGGTAATGTAATAGAATAAAGGATACATCAAGTGCATTACAATATTCCATATAAGAAAATTTAATTTAATTTTATTGCAAATTGCAGAATCTATAAATACTTTAGCCTCTGTTATTTTGAAGATAAACGCACCCTTGAACTAGAAATATACAAGTTCTCAAATTAACTACATTAGAAGAAAAGTATTTTCAATGTTAAAGCAGACATAACCTCTTATTAAATGCATAGTTGCCAAATATGTTTCTTTCTAAAAACCCTCTCATCAGCATTTTGTAAGCAGTGGTGCACATAACTGTAGCCACAGGACCCTTGGTATCAGGTTTTAAAGGAGGCACAGTTAAAAGACCACCCACATGGCTTTGAAATGGTAATGTTTAATGTATTTGAGTGATGCACAAGTAATTAGCCATAAGTAATTAAATAGGGTTCGCTTGGTGACTAGAGCCATATTACATAGTAGTTGGAAGACTCAAAACTCCCTGTAAATAAATGGAGGGTTATTTTGATTTCAAAGACAGAAGCCAAAAGGGGGGCCTCACAGGTGGTCCGTCACCCACTAGCTTGCACAGGTGACTGTATAAAAATAACTTTCTGAGGGCAAAGATTGATGGCTTTCCTTCAAGAAGGACGTAGGGGCTCAGTAACTAATTAGCTTGTGTCTCTCTGTTCCTGTAATCTGCAACCACGCTGGAATCAATGTTCTGAAAGTGTGAAGTAGCTGTTACTGTACACAGCTGGCTTCCACCACCTCACTGTTATTCTGCTTGGGGTGTTTCTTTTCTATGAACCTAGTTCAGCCAGGAGTTTATATAAGAATGCTCACATATGGCCAAAATATGAATGCAACATCTTTCTCTAGGAGGAAGCTAACATTTTTAAGAAGAGTACAAGGAAAAGGTTCAGGTTAATGAGTTGAATGTTTGAAGTCAGTAACTCTAGGTTGTTCTTTTTATCTTCAAAATAACTTAGGCCACTTCTCATTGTGGAATTGGCATTTCATAGTTTACTTCATTTTTTACCTACAAAATGGTACAATCTCTATATCTATTTAAAATCAACTCAAACTCATTGGAAGGATCTGTGGAAATCAATTCATTTTGAGATCAAACTATTTTTATCATAAGCAACATTTAAAATAGCTTAGTAAAAGTAACCTAGTGACGTACAGATTGACTTGTATGTGCATAAAACATCACAATTAGTGAGAAAGTGGAAAAACCAACCATTTAATTTGGCCTACTTATTACCGAATGTTTTTCAATAAATTGCCGAGTTTCATTGGCTATAGCAATAGGGTGCCCTCTTCCCCTGCTGTGTTCACTGTTGGCTGGTAGTATGCAGAAGTGAGGCCACCTTTGCTGCGTAGTTGTTGTCACAGAAACTTAGACCTGCAGGGACCTGTGAGGGCTGCACCTGGAGGATGGCCTCTCACCCCCCAGATCAGGACACTCTGTCCTCAGATGGCCCTTTGTTGATATCATCCTATTTAAAGAACCATCCCCCCCTCCCCCAAGTACTTAGTCTCTTAAAATCACTTAGCTTCCTTCCTTCAGGACACTGAACGATTTTTAGTTACCTTGTCCTTTGAATGTGCTTTGGGGCTATGGAAGTCCCATGAAGACCTTGCTTAGGTTGTCTGTCAATACCTAGCTCAATGCTGGGCATAGAGAAGACACTCAGTAAATAATTGCTAAATGTATGGATTACTGAAGGAAAAAGATAAGGCACTGCCAAGGTCAGTCAATAACATCAACAATTGATCAATTGTATGCTGGTGCGATGGGGGATTACAAAGAATCATATGTCCTCAAATAACTTTTTTATTTAAGTCATAGCAATCAGGCATTTATGAACACATTTAGTTGTACAAGTATCCTGTAAACCAGGGGGCACAAGAAAAAAGAACTTTATCATTCTAAGACTGATTTCTCTTTTGAGAACTGATTCAGGTCGTAGAAACAATTAAAGCAATTTGGAGTCGTCCCCACCGAATTAGGTTTAATTTCAGGTGGCTGACATACTGTTCAGTGGGCAAATGAGTGTGCTGGTCGTCATCTGACCACGGCGGCCTCGAAGGGCATGCCCATCACCTGCTGTTGGGCCTCCCCTTGTTTCTGTCCTGCAAGCTTCCTGCAGGCATGGTCTTGCACGCAACTGAGGCTTGCTCAGCATCCTCGTGTCCCTGCCCTGGCTCCCAGGAATAGGGAAGGGCAGAGTGGAACTAACTCATTTTTGGTGGTTTGAAACAAGAACCGTTTATTTGCTCCCAGTTCTGCAAGTCAGCAGAACTCAGCCCTGCCCCGAGTGGCCCTGGCTGGGCTCATGTACGCACTTGTTGAGCAGGTAGGCGGGGCTGTCTCATTCAGAATGGCTTTCCTCTGACACCTGCTTGGGGCTGTTAGCCAAGGCACCTGAGTTCTCCACGTGATCTCCCCGTTTGTCACCGAGTCTCCTAACAGATAGGGCCTGACGCAGAGGCACTTCTCCAGCTTCTCTTTGCATTGCCTGTGCTACTGTGCCCTTGGCCGAAGGTCACGTAGCCAGTCACGGAGGGAGAGGATTGCCAGAGTGTGGTCACAGGAAGTAAGCCAGTCAGGGAACGCATGAGATGATGGTTTCCGGCCACAGCGGAGAAGGAATAATATTCCTTATAAATGCTGTTGAGTCCTCAAATGTAATTACAACAGACCAGCCAGAGATCACATTATTAGAATGGAGCGGGACCAGGAGTGGGAGGGCGTGGCCCCTGATAACTCACTGTTAGATGCATCAGTCTGAAATCCAAGACTGAACAAAAAGGCTTGTTAAGTCGATCCTTGCCATGAAACAGAGTCCACTAGCTACAGAAAACAACACATTCATTCTGAGGAACAAAGAAGACATCAGGAATTAAAGGAGCATTTGTGGCTACTTAGAAAATCATTAGCTTAGCAAATCTTTTTTATGTAATTGATATTTGAGGCAGCTTAGTGGAAAAGGGATGTTATTTTGCTTTTATTAACCATCAAATATTTAATACAGTCATATAACACATTTTGAGAAAAAATCACCCTTCTCTGGTAGGCAGTCCTGACTGTGCCATGCTACCCAACTTTATTGCTCATTTTGCAGTTACGAGGGAGAGTTCATAGTTTTAATGAAACAGGAAATATTTTGATCAGCATAGCAATTTTTGTTGAAGCATTTATAGGACTCTGAAATGATTAAGTAACAACAATTAATGCAGTACTCATTTCTTATCATAAAATAAAAATGGTTGTTACCACTAGGCTTTGTAAAAAATATTGGGTTGCTTTACTTAGTGTCAGATGACGAAATAGTACCAGCAGATTGTACAAAGCCACTTCCCTCGCCTCGCCTCGCCTGGCCTGGCCTGTTCCTTGTTCCTTCTCCGTGTTCTCCGGGAGTGTGAGTAGCACACAGAACCAGGTATTTCCTGTCTGTGACTGGGGCCATGTCAATGAGGCTGATTTTATGAAATAACAAGGTGAGATAAATCCTTCAGAGGCAGGAAGCAAACAGCTCACTGATGTGTCTTTCAGGAGCTGATGAAACTGGATTAGATGACAAGATAACAGCTCCTAGTCTAACCTACCCATCCAGAATCCTTACTTCAACCATTTCTTAGCATAGGAAACATTTAACATATTTGCTATGTATCAGGAAGTTCTGTGATGATTTCATGCTTCCTTTAGACATTGGAAAACTCTAAAAGAGTCTGCCAACTGATGCATGATACTGTCAACTGACAGAATAGTTCTTAAAATTTCTTTGCCATTTTATATGTAGAACATGTAGCAATAAGATGAAAAGTAGAAAATGAAGGGTGAGGGAAATGATTTTTATGTTGCTTTCTCCCTAAGCCCTCCATTATTAATTATTTATTAATACATCGCTGGATTTCCTAAGCAGGCCATAGGATGAACAAAACACTTAGGCGTTTAATTTTGTTTTTTTATGGTCATCGTTAAAATTACTTCTACGTAAAACCTATAGATTTCCTTTTGAACACCATGTGCCCTTGGCAAATGGATGTCGGATGGTTTCCGGACTGGGGCTCTGCAGGTGCTCACGCGTGTGTTTGGAAGAGGACCCATTGTGGCTGGGTGCGTGCTGGGTCAGAGGATTGGCAAATAAGCAACTCTGCTGGGTGCTATCAAACCAGTTACCACAGCGGAGGAAGCAACCTTACTTCACCCTCATGTGCGATCAATTAACATCCTCACTGACACTTACAAGCGTTCTGTTTTCATTTTAGCCACTCTCCTGTGTGTGTAATGGTACTGCATTGTGGTTTTGCTTTTTCCCCTCATGGCCAATGAAATAATTGCCTTTTCACATGTTTGTTGGCTATTTGTCTACAGTGGAATGGAGTTCTTAAAAAGCTCTTTTATTTGCATAAAGGGAAGGTACCTATAGGAGTGTAGTTTTTTCTGATAGCCCCAGACAGTGTGTTTTCTTGGCCTAACCTGGTCATTTGTTAATATTTGCTAAGTTTCTTTGGCCAGTAAGATTAGGTCCTATGATTGGCCAGCCGATTGATATGCAATATTCCATTTACATGATGCTTGTAATAGAGCTAATTTTTTAGAAGATCAGACTGTGCATATTTTTGTATATAGCAATATAGATATATTTAATTGTATTTAATGATTGAATAACACTAAGTGTTTCATTTTTATAGAGCTTATCCAACCACTCTTTTCTTGGTAGATGTTCAAGTTATTTCCATTCTTTCACAATCATCAAAAATGTTCAATTAATATTATTGTGAATTTGTGTGTTTCCTGTGGATGAATACCTAAAAGTTGACTCTCTAGATCAATGATGCACATGCAAACTTTTAATAAATGTTGATCCTCCAAAAAGATGATATCAATGTAAAAAAGTAAAGATTTTCTGTTCTTTACAACCACGCCAATGTTGGTTGACGTTGGTTGGTAATTTTATTTGTGCCAAACTGCTGAGTGAGAAATTAATGTATGGTTCTTTAACTTATTGATGTGTTTTATAGTCTTCTTTTAAAAATTACCTGCTCATATTATCAGGATTACAAACTTCAGTTGTTTTAGTGACCAAGTAGATGAAGTAAGTAAAGGAATCGGCCTAGTTTAAGACAGCAGAGAGTAGAGAGGAATGCTGTGGTGAGCCGAAGACTGTGTACCATGCCACAAAAACCTAGCATTAACAACTAGTGGGTTATTTCTAGTTTCCTAATTTTTACTCACTTTCACATATTGTTATTTATCCTTTGTCTCATTCATTGCAAACACATTGCTGTGGTCTGTCATCATTTCTCCCCCTATTTGTCTGTGTTTACTTTTTCAGAAGAGCCCCTTTTCCACATTACATTATGAATAAAAGAGATTTAAATTTTTAATTTTGGACGCTGTTTTAGAGAGATGTCTTTTCTCCAAGTTTAGTTTGTTTTACATTGTTGTTCTTTTTCTATTCGATTAGGTTAAGTGGTTTTTGTCTTTTCTGGTTAATAATTAAAATCTGCTACCAGGAGTCTGGCCACTTTCTGAGGATATTAGGCAAATTCCCCAAAGGATAAGCAAACAATTTTTAAAAGCAGAATGTGACTTAAATTATATTAAAACTTCATAGCCTTACATATTTGAAAGAGGCTAAGGTGAAACTTTATGTTTCACCAATTTCCATAAATACAAATGACATCATTTCAGTAAATTCCCATTAATTTTGGCTGTAGTAATTTGAAACTTTAAGTAATGATGACAAGATTTAAATAGAAAATTCCCTACCCTTCACAAATCCTTTATAGGCTAAATTATATAAACAAATTCATAGTGTGTATACATATATATATTTTTAAATCTTGTTAGAAAACTTGTTTTAATCACTCTCTGACAATTTGATGCTCCTTATTACGTATGAATAATTTGTGTGCTAATTACTGATAATATGTATGAATTGTCAGAATCAGTTTTGCCTCTGGTTAAGATAGTTTAAATGTGTGTACATACATATATATTTATAAAAATAATGAATGAAGAATGCTAGCTGTAAAAAAACATAGGGCAATTTACTTTTGTACAATAATAAAATTTCTATTTCTTTCATCATAGAACAATTACTGTTAACGTTTGTATATATTTCTAGGACATAATTTTCTATATACTTATATTCATAGAAAACTATTTTTGAAATACAGGCATAGTTATACAGGGGGCAGCTCTTTAAAATATGTAAATGGAATTATGTTTTGTGATTTTCTGTTTTTGTTTAAAGCATTTCTGAGGAAGAGATTCTTGGAAATCTAATTGCTTGGTCAGAGGTTTCTGCTCATTTTAAAATTGGGGCTGATGATACTGAATTGCTCTCCTAAATCACTACCTGTTCAGATGTTCCCAAAGTTAAAGCCTGATTTCCCATAAAACATTCACTGGTAATTATTGTCCATCTTTATACCTTTTGCAGTAAGAGAGATGAACAATTGTATTTATTTTACTTTTGCCTGATTGCCAAAGAGGTTAGTCAGTTCTTCTTATGTTTATCACCCACTTGGTGTGCTCTGTAAATTATCTATGCAAAGAGTTTACTTGAACATCCCCTGTTCCCCAGCAAGATACTTTTAGGTTAATTTTACATAAATGTAAATACAATTCTACATTTCTACTGAGAATTGTTATTTATCTCAAACTCAGTATATAATATAGATGACATAGATGGTGATTTTTGCCTCGCCTTCTCCAGTGTATACTTATGGCTACCTTCTATTTGCTTTATAAACAAGCACATTAATTTTTAGATCATTGAGAAGTCTTTTGACAGAAATTCATTTCATGGTTACTACCCCTGCATCTTAGTTCTTCCAAGGATCATGTTTTTTCAACAGTGTCCTTCACTACTGAAGGACAAACAAATATATTTCATCAAATGGGTTGAAAAAGTAAGATCTATTCTTACTTTGCTTTCCAAAACTGACATTAAGTGTTTCAACAAAAATCATTCACAGAATATGGCATGGAATCACATCTCTAAATTCAAGGTTTAGACACATAAAGTGGATATTTCATTTACTTAAAACAGATGCTACTAAATTATTAAAGAAGGAATACACCTGGGCATGAACAAAGACGTGAGTAGGGAACACGGAAACTTGGGTTTGGGTTTCTGTAGGGCACGGGTGGCAAACACGAGGCCTGTAGGCTGAAGCCGGCCCTTCACCTTGTTTGATCTGGCCTGGCACCTTGTTTCTGCCCCATTTGCCTCACTGTGAAGGAGTAGCTACATTTATACAGTCCTAAAATGACATTTGGCCCTTTGAAGGCAACCGCAGGCTGATGTGGCCCCTGGTGAAAATGAGTGAGACACCCCTGTTGTAGGACATTGAGTGGTGTTGTGTCTGTTCACTTCCACTGTGACATGTTTGGGTTGCGTGTGATCATTTTCATGGTGCCTTTCATCTTTGACCTTCTGTGCCACACAGCAGTTGTACTCCAATGCCTCTCAGTGGGTTAGTCTTTGGAGTGAAATATTCTGCAGGTTGGAGAAAGGGTGGGCAGTTATTCTCATGAAAGGACATGTGGACAGCAAGTCAAAGGAAAATCTGAGCTAGTCAACCACCACCAGTACCAACCATGCAACATTTTTGATTCTCTCTAGAAAACAAGTTACAGAGAATTATAGACTACAGTAGACCCTCCAACAGGCAGTCAAATTTATAGAAAATATTAAAGCTTAATTCAGCAGTGTTATTTGTCAGTCAACTGGATTGACATTCTAACAACTCCAAACCTGCATCTTAATTTGTCATTTGAAGGTCAATCACTCCTTGTCATTTTTAAGGTGGCTTAATAGAAACTTCTAAACCTGAACAAATATACCAGCATAAATAAAAATGTTCAAGTATTCTCTTGAAATTGGTAATTTAGATTGTAAAATGTGCCCTCAGTACATTAGAAGCAAGGATCCTCCTGTTGGCATTCCATCGTCCTCAAGGACCTTGGGGTCTCTGAGGACGTCAGCTAAGATGACCCTGGCAGGCTGCTTTCGGTTCTCTGCAGCGCACAGAGAATTAGCGTCCCTGGTGGAACTTGCAGACCGAGAGATGATTATAGTACCTATTTAATCATTAAAGACTCAATTTTTAAAAGTTGGAAAAATCTCTGTGAAGGTAAGCTGGCGTCATTGAAACTGTTATTTTTATGACTGAGCTGCTAGCTCAGCGGAGTGTGAATAGTGGGAACCGTGGAGTGCACAGAGTGACTGAGAGCAGCACAGGATTGTACTACTGATTATAAAGTGCTTGACATCAGTAGGATGTTGATGCTTTTATACGTAGGACCCAGAGAAATGACATTTTGTGTAATTATTCAGTAATTGTGTATAACAACAGCAACCTGAAAATCTGAACATAGTTCTCAAAGAAGCTGCGTCACAGCTTTTTAGGAAAGCGGCAACCTTTGGGAGATGCAGACTCATATGGTGACAACAGGCTCATTGGTTGTGTGTAAGTGACAGGAAGCCATGGTGAGTCACAGCCAGGCCAGTACACAGCCTGCTGGAAACACTTCACCCGGTTTTCAAGAGACAGTGAGGCAGAGGATCCAGAGTGGCACAGTGGTGGGAGAGGTCACTTCTGATTCTGGCCCTGGCACCCGCAATCTGTGTCACCTTAGAAAAGTAATCTTTGTGGGGCCAGGTTCCTTTATTTGTACAATGAGGCACTGGGTGGCTCTTGAAGTCATTTCTGTCTCTAATGTTCTCCTTCCAAGACTCACATTCAACACGGCAAATTCTCCAGTATGCAGATTTTCAGCTTGAAGCACTTCAGGTAGCAACAGTGATACTCTTTTTCATTCACTTAGTCATTGAATATTATTAATTGTTTAATGGGTCCCAGGGACACTCTAGACATTGGGATTAGAGGTGAGTAAAACAGCCCCTGGTCCCAAGAAGCAAACAGTCCACTAGGAGTCAACCACATAACCAAAAAGTGCTACCAAGTGTCACACCTTGTTAAAGCTTGGTGCAGAGCACCCAGTGTGCGAGGAGACATTAATGCTGTCATTTGGTTGGGTACTGGGGGAGCAGACAGGAAAGGCTTTGTAGGGGAGGAAATCGTTGAAGAAGCTTTTAAAATATGAGTTCACTAGAGGAATGTGGCTGGTTTGGAGCAGGCAAGAGTGAGGAGCCGCAGACTGCAATGGAACTGTTATTTACCAACAAGAAATTACAGTTCCAGGCTCAAAGGGAATAGAATTTAGTGAATTAAATTCTACTTCATATTTCAGCACCAGGGATTTATGATTATTAGCTAATATGTTGATCACCTCTGAGACGTAGGGAGGTGTTCGTGATGAAGAAGAGAATAGTCAAGTGCCCTTCGGAGAGAATGTTTAAAAGGGAGCTTTGTAAATTTGTAGTTAACTGTTTTTTCTCTTTCTCCTGTGCATAAAACAGGAAGACACTCCTATTAGATGTTATTTTAAACCAAAGGATGAAGAAGTTAGCTTGTCTCTTGCGGAGTAGTTCCTTTGTACCTAACTACATAGACCGGGAAGCATGCTTTATCCAGTAACCATCACAACAGAACAGATTGGGACTAGCAGGGTACTGTTTGCTACTTAATAGCCCAAAGTGAAGAGCAAGCTGGTCATTAGCCACTCTAGTTTCTTCCAATTACTAGTATTGTATCACGAACATGTATTGGCCTACCAGTTTTATACACCGTGTACAGTGTATTTACCTAACTGAGATGGACCTTATACCCCTTCAGAGACTCTGCTTCCACAAAAATATTGGAAATGATAACAACCCAGTGGTCTTTTTTTATTGATCTCAATCATTCTGACCAAGGGACACTTGACTGTGGCACCTGCCACTGTGGCACCGGACTTCACATGATGCCAACACGTCTGTCTTCCAGCCTAGACTATGAAATCCTCAGAGGGTAATGATGTTGTTATACTGACTTAAAAAAACAGTCTACCCTACCCTGTGTCCCTCTGCTCTTCTCAGAACCAGATGGAAGGCATCGGCACCCGTAAGATGATCTACTCAACATTTCCTGAAGCAATAGCTTTAATACACCCCATGGATTCCTCAATGTAAAGCAAATAGTGTTTCATATTCATCACATTGGGGCACGAGTCTTATTAATTAGCAGGTTAGCCTGTAGCTGCCAACCTTGAATCTGAATCTGGTTCTGTCCAGTGAGGGATGGTCAAGTAGGAAGACATGTACAGCACTTTGGAGACCTATTGACATTCAGTGCCTGCTGTTCAATCACATTGTCTTGAGTGCTGAAAGCAACCACAGTAAATATGCCAAATGATCCCTCCTAGAGATGGAAGAATTAAGGCACAGTGGTGGTCATTTCCCAAGTTCCCACAGCTGGTCCTTTCTGCAGTGGGGATGCTAATGTGGCCATTTCCCCAAACTTGTGCAGGCCTGCACGGTCCCATTTCTGAAAATAGGGATGCGATGGCTAATTCATGCAACAGTCTGGCTAGACTCAGCTGCTCAGCCCTTTGACAGATACCAGTGTGAGTGCTGCTGGGAAGGTACCTGTCAGATGTAATTAACATCTTAATCAGTAGGAGTCGCTTGTCCTTAATGCCGGTGGGCCTTACCCAACCTGTTGAGCCCTTAAGAGAATACACTCCGAAGAGGAGGGAGTTTTACTTCCAGACTTCACCAAAGAAATTCTACCTGGGGTTCCAGCCTTCAGACTCAGTTCTTACCTTGCATTCTACTGGTGCTATTTCTTTGGGGGGCACTGACTAACACAGAGGGTAATCTAATAAAAGAAACACTTATTTCATGGGTATAAACACCTAGCATCACCAACCACTCAGAAGTTGAATTATGTTTCTGCCCTATGTCTTGTCTCCTTTCTGTCTTTTTTCATGTTGTTCATATTTTTATTCCTCCTTTTTTCTTACTTATAACAAAACAGGTTCTTTAATGCATAAAAATAACACCTTTTAAAATTTACTGTCTCAGCACAAATATTCTATTAAAAGGAGAGTGATATTACCTGACTAAGTGCTACAGTGACATTTACACATTTGCTTCCACAAGTGAGTAATGATAATTCATAGACATCACGTGGCTGTAATTGTTTCCTTTGCAAGAGAAAGGTTGGAGTGCTGGGAGCCATAAGTCATTCACTGTGTGCAGTGTTCCCAAGTCTGTTTCTCACAGTGTTGTGCCTCTCTGCTTTTATTCAGATAGCCCTCATTCCTATGCAATGCATATTTTGGGAAGTGTTTTATTACTGACTGTTTTCATTGGATGGGTAAACAGTTTGACGAATTTGATGCTCAATTCACTTTTCTTTCTATGGCGAATTTGAAAGCAATTGGAGTTGCGAAGTGTCAATATTGAGAATATTTCTCAGGATATAAGATGAAGGAGGGAAAGAGGAGAGGTGGAGAAAGAGATCCGAGAGGGTATGAGGAAGTGTCTTTTGTTGCTTAAATGATTACCAGCATCTAATTACTGAAACATAACATTTAATTTACGAGAAATAAGGGTTAATTCCAAATACTCCTGGGGAGGCGGCACATAGACTGAATTACTCCAATATATCAAATGTAAGCTTCTTCCGAGCAGGGATTGTGTCCTGATTACTATTACAGCTTCAACTGCTTAATAAATACTTTGATTGGGTAAATAACATTAGAATCGGCTCTGGAACCTGAGTGTGATGAGTTTGGTAGGAATGCGGATACACTAGACGTTTGGTGGCAGAAGGCGGAGAAATGATGGTGCAGAGGGAAGGCAAAGAAAACAGAAGTTTCATAGTAGAAGAAATAAACTTTACCCCTGTTACCATCCTGCCAAAAACAAATCAGGACCTTGCCAAGCTTCCTGTCTCTGTTTAACTCTAAGGTGTATGCAGCGTGCCGCCCAGAGCCGGCATCCCCTGACCGGCACAGTGGCTTCCTTGGGCCGAGGTCTTGAGGCAGGGCAGCCTCTCTGCCATTGCTAACGCGGGGTCCGCACTCACAGCAGTGCTCACCTGAAGGGGTTAATGCAGCTCCCAGAAGAGGCCTGATTCAGAGCCAGGCTACAGCGTAGCCACTGAAAGAAATATGGCCCATTGCAGGCCAGGTGATCTAAATTAAAGTTAATATTACATATGATGAAATGTCCTTTTAGAGATGATGTGTAATTTTGAGTATTAGGAAGTCCCAGTAGGCTTTTTTTTTTTTTTTTTTTTTGGTACTGTTCTACAAGATTTCCCTTTATAGTCCTTCCTTTAAAAGGTTATATGAGTAACCATATTTTAGCATAGCAGGTAGACTAAACATGTAAGAAGTTATTAATAAAAGGCTATAAATATGTCACAAAAATAATAGCCAAAAGCTTAGCATATATTATATAAAAACTACATGTTTTAAGTTAAATTTATAAAAAACAGTGAAACTCTTCTGAGACTTGCTTAACAGGAGATATAATTAGCTATCATGAATATGGAAAAATATCCAACTAAGCTACAAAGAAATTAAATTTAGAGCCTCAATGAAATTATCTCATATTCTAGCTCTGTGGGAAGATTACCTAATTTTCCTGCTTTAGGTTTTTCATCTGTTAAATAGGCTAAAAATATAACCCAGGGATGTTCTGAGCATCTAGTGTATTTTTAAAAAGATTTTATGTATTATTTTTAGAGAGAGGGGGAGAGACATCAATGTATGGTTGCGTTTCACCTGCTTCCAGCTAAGGACCTGGCTGGAGACCTGGCTTGCAACCTGGTTATGTGCCCTGACCGGGAATCAAACCAGCAACCTTTGGGTTCACAGGCCAGCACCTTATCCACTGTGCCACCAGCCAGGGCCTCAAATTTTTATACTCTTCTCCCCCCACCCATACCTTTTATTTTTTTTAATTTAATTTCATTGTTGTTGTATTACATCCATCCCCTTTTTGCTCCCCTGCCCGCCCCCCCCCAAATCAGTCCCACTTGTTGTTCATGTCCATGGCTCCCCAACACTAGTTTCTTGTCTAAACTGCTTCCCTTCTCTGCCTCCCCCACCCCGCTCCCCCTGCACTCATATATCTAGTTCTGCCTTCCTTGTCGTTTGTTTTGTTCATTATTGTCCTTGTAATGGGCAAGATCATATGGTATCTGTCCTTCACTGACTGGCTTATTTCACTAAGCATAATACTTTCTAGTTCCATCCATGTTGTTGCAAAGGTTAGGAGTTCCTTCTTTCTTTCTGCTGTGTAGTATTCCATTATGTAAATGTACCAAAGTTTTTTGATCCAATCATCCACTAATGGGCACTTAGGCTGTTTCCAGCACTTGGCTATTGTAAATAGTGCCGCTATGAACATAGGTGTGCATAGGTTCTTATGAATTGGTGTTTCAGGATTCTATGGGTATAGTCCAAGTAGTGGAATGGCTGGATCAAAAGGCAGTTCCATTTTTAGTTTTTTTAAGGAAACTCCATACTGTTGTCCACAGTGGCTGCACCAGCCTACATTCCCACCAACAGTGCACCCAGGTTCCCTTTTCCCCACATCCTCACCAACACTTGTTGTTTGTTGATTTGTTGATTTATTGATGATTGCCGTTCTGACAGGTGTGAGGTGGTATCTTATTGTGGTTTTAACTTGCATCTCTCTCTGATGGCTAGTGATGTTGAGCATTCTTTCACATGCCTCTGGGCGCTTTGTATATCTTCCTAAGTGAGTTGTCCAGGTCTTTTGCCCATTTTTAAATTGGGCTGTCTGTCTCCCTGGTGTTGAGTCACATTAGTTATTTATATATTTTGGAGATCAAACCCTTGTCTGAGGTATCATTGGCAATTATGTTTTCCTATACAGTTGGTTCCATTTGAATTTTGCTGGTGTTTTCTTTAGCTGAACAGAAACATTTCAATTTGATATAGTCCCATTTGTTGATTTGTTCTTTTATTTCCTTAACCCTTGGCGAAGTATCAGTAAACATATTTTGGCGTAGGATATAAAAAATTTTACTGCCTATATTTTTCTCCAGGACCTTTATGGTGGCACTGCTTATGTTTAATTTTTTTATCCATCTTGAGTTTATTCTGGTGTATGGTGTAAGTGGGTGGTCTAGTTTTATCTTTTTGCATGTTGTTGTCCAGTTCTCCCAGCACCACTTGTTGAAGAGACTGTTTTTACTCCATTTCACGTTCCTTCCCCCTTGTCAAATATTAATTGACCATAGAGTCCTGGGTTTATTTCTGGGCTCTCTATTCTGTTCCATTGATCTATATGTCTATTCTTATGCCAGTACTAGACAGTTTTAATGACAGTAGCCTTGTAGTACTGTTTGATGTACAGTTTTGTGATTCCTCCTGCCTTGTTCTTCTTCTCAAAGATTGCTGTGGGCATTTTGGGCTCCATATGAATTTTTGAAGTATTTTTTCTATTTCTATGAAGTCTGTCATTGGTATTTTAATTGGGATTGCATTGAGTCTATAGATTGTTTTGGGTAGTATGGACATTTTAATGATGTTAATTCTTCCCATCCATGAACATGGTATATGCTTCCATTTCTTTGTATCTTCCTTAATTTCTTTCTTCAATGTTCTGTAGTTTTCTGATTACAAGTCTTTTACCTCCTTGGTTAAGTTTATTCCTAGGTATTTTATTTTTATTGTTGCTATGGTAAATGGGATTTGTTTTCTTGCCTCTATTTCTGATGTTTCATTATTGGTATACAAAAATGCTTTTGATTTCTGGATATTGACTTTATATCCAGCTATTTTGCTAAATATGCTTATTAGGTCAAGTAAGTTTTTGGTGGAGCCCATCGGGTTTTGTATGTACACTATCATATCATCTGCAAATAATGACAGTTTGACTTCCTCCTTTCTAATTTGGATACCTTTGATTCCTTTTTCTTCTCTGATGGTTGTGGCCAGAACTTCCAAGATGATGTTGAACAGAAGTGGAGAAAGTGGACAGCCTTGTCTTGTTCCTGATCTTAGGGGGAAAGCTTTTAGTTTTTGTCCGTTAAGTATGATGTTGGCTTCAGACCATAACCATAAAGACATATGACCTTTATGATGTTGAGGTATGCTCCTTCTGTTCCCATTTTGCTGAGGGTTTTTTAATCATAAATGGTTGCTGTACTTTATCAAATGCTTTTTCAGCATCTATTGATATGATCATATAGTTTTTGTCTTTCAATTTGTTGATGTGGTATATTACATTTATTGATTTACGAATGTTGTACCATCCTTGCATCTCTGGGATGAAACCCACTTGATTATATGGTGTATGATCTTTGTAATGTACTGCTGAATCCAATTGGCCAATATTTTGTTGAGAATCTTAGCATCTATGTTCATCAGAGATATTGGCCTATAGTTTTCTTTCTTAGTTGTGTCTTGTCCTGGTTTTGGGATTAGAGTAATATTGGCCTCATAGAAAGTGTTTGGGAGTCTTCCCTCTTCCTGTATTTTTTGGTATAGGTTGAGAAGCATAAGAGTTAGTTCTTCTTTAAATCTTTGGTAACATTCACCTGTGAATCCATCTGGTCCAGGGCTCTTGTGCTTTGGGAGGTTTTAGATTACTTCTTCAATTTTACTAGTTATTATTGGCCTATTCAGGTTTTCTGCTGCTTCTGAATTCAGTTTGGGTAGATTATACATTTCCAGAAATGTGTCCATTTCACCCAGGTTGTCATATTTCTTGTTGTATAGTTGTTTGTAATAATTTCTTACAATCTTTTGCATTTCTGAAGTACCAGTTGTGATTTCTTCTCTGTCAGTTCTGATTCTGTTTATTCGGGTCCTCTCCCTCATTTTCTTATGAGTCTGGATAAAGGCTTGTCAATTTTGTTTATTTTTTCAAAGAACCAGCT
The DNA here is from genome assembly GCA_004026585.1 of Noctilio leporinus. Lineage (NCBI taxonomy): Eukaryota > Metazoa > Chordata > Mammalia > Chiroptera > Noctilionidae > Noctilio > Noctilio leporinus. Next base: position 57,277 of record PVIW01006769.1, on the reverse strand, counting down.
CCTGAACTTGTTGATTCTTCTCTTATTTAGTTCTGCTCTGATCTTGATGATTTTCTTCCTTCTACTTGCTCTGGGCTTTGTTTGTTGTTGCTTCTCTAGTTCTTGCAGCTTTATGGTTAGGTTGTTTTTATAAACTTCTTGTGACCTTTTTAGGTAGGTCTGTATTGCTATAAATTTCCCTCTGAGGACTGCCTTTGCTGTGTCCCCTAGGCTTTTGACTGTTGTGTGTTCGTTGTTATTTGTTTCCAGAAACTTTCTGATTTCATCTTTGATCTCATTGTTAACCCATTCATTACTTAAAAGCGTGCTATTCAGTCTCCATGAGTTAGAGTGTTTTTGGTTTTTTCCCTTGAGATTGGTTTCTAGTTTCAAGCCATAGTGATCTGAGAAGATGCTTGGTATGATTTCAATTTTCCTGTATTTTTGGAGGCTTGTCTTGTGACCTATCATGTGGTCTATCTTAGAAAATGCTCCATGTGCATTTGAAAATAATGTGTATTTTGTTTCTTTGGGGTAAAAGGCTCTGTATATATTAGTTAGGTCCATTTCCTCTAGAGTGTTGTTCAGTTCCACAACATCTTTAGTGATTTTTTGTTTGGAAGATCTGTCCATTGTTGATAGTGGGGTATTAAAATCCTCTGCTATTAGTGTGTTGCTGTCTATATCCTTCTTGAAGTCCTCCAAGATTTTCCTTAAATATTTCTGAGCTCCTACGTTGGGTGCGTATATGTTTACCAAAGTTATTTCTTTTTGATGGATTGTTTCCTTAAGTATTATGAAATGTCCTTCTTTATCTCTTTTTATGGCCTTCATCATAAAATCTATTTTGTCTGAAATAATTATTGCTACTCCAGCCATTTTTTCATGTCCATTTGCTTGATATATATTTTTCCATCCCTTTACTTTCTATCTGTGTCAATCTTTTGTTCTGAGGTGGGTCTCTTGAAAACAGGATATATGTGGGTCATGTTTTCTTATCCATTCGGCTACCCTATGTCTTTTGATTGGTGCATTTAATCTATTTACATTCAAGGTTATTATTGATTGATACTTATTTATTGCCATTTTCCCACTTTGTACCTGTATTCGTCTTTGGCTCTCTCTGTTTCTTCATTTTTTTTTTTTTTTTTTTTTTTTTTTTTTTTTTTTTTTTTTTTTTTTTTTTTTTTTTTTTTTTTTTTTTTTTTTTTTTTTTTTTTTTTTTAAAGCAGACCCTTTAGCATTTCTTGCAATGCTGGTTTGGTGGAGATCTATTCTTTTAGTTCTTCTTTTGTCTGGGAAACTCCTTATTTCTCCTTCCATTTTGAATGAGAGCCTTGCTTTGTAGGGCATTCTTGGTTGCAGGCCTTTGTTTCTCATTACTTGGAATATTTTTTGCCATTCCCTTCTGGCTTGAATTGTTTCTGTTGAATAATCATTTGATAGCCTTACTGGAGCCCCCTTATATGTTTTTGCTGTTTCTCTCTTGATGCTTTTAGGATTCTCTCTTTGTCTTTGAAATTTGTCATTTTAATTATTATGTGTCTTGGAGTTAGTCTGTTTGGATTGATCTTCATTGGGAACCTCTGTGCTTCCTGAACTTGAGTAACATTTTCACTCATCATGTTAGGGAAATTTTCTATCATTACTTTTTTGAACAGGTTTTCCATTCCTTGTTTCTCTTCTCCTTCTGGTATCCTTATGATACAGATGTTGTTGCATTTCATGTTATCCTGCAGCTCTCTTAAAACCTCTTCATTCTTGTTCAGCCTTTTTTCATTCTCTTGTACTGTTCAATTAAAAGTTATTTATCCTATGAAAACATTTCAAAGAGAAAACTATACTTGCATAACTTATACAGCACTCACACTGCTACAATGGTGCTTTAAGAGGTATCTTTCTGTGAATGAATATTTTGTAGTCATTACAAATAATAATTATAAAGATTATTTGGTCACCTAAAAACATTAATATGGTAAAGCAAAATGGCAAATGAAATGTAAAGTGGTCCCTGTAACAAAGATAACATTTTATGATATTTCATTATCACTAGGTTTTTCCCACTATCTTGGATCTATGATATGAGGCAGGGCAGGTGCCTCTCCAGGAAGGAAAGGGAAGTAAATGGAGGACCGTGCAGGGAGGGAAACCAGTCCCCCGCCCCCCATTCTTGTGAGTGTGGTAAATTGGAAACGGAATTAAGGAAGGTAATGAGGCCACCTGGTCATGGTCTCCCTGCCCCGCACCTTCCCAGCCCCGAGCTGAGTGGATGTTATTAGATTCAAGGATGGGGAAGCCCAATCCTTGGGCTTTTGTGTCCCACTTTCCACATGGAACTTCAGGTGGGGGAAGGGCAAGTCCTCTTGCCGGGAATCTCGCAGGGGCAGCATGAGGCCCAGCAGGAGGAACACGATGACACAGTCAGTGTCAGTGCAGAAACACGGGTCAGAGCTGCTGACAATTCCCTCTCCCATTCCCACGCAGTGGGCCCAGAAGGGAGAGAAGGTACAGTACAAGCTGTGAGAGAAGAAAGTAGCTGAGAGCCTTCTAGGACAGGTGCGTCTTGAGGGAAGAGTGACTGTGACGCAGAATTCACGGGAGATCAGTTTAACCAGGAGCTGTGAGGGAGACCCAGGAGGGTGAGTGCTGGGGAGGCGCCAAACCTAGGGGAGGGCTGGTCTGAGGCAAACGAGCAAGTCACCGCTGCACCAGGGGACAGCACTATCAGGGGCATTTGTAATGCAGAATAATGTAATGACCCTCCTAAAGTTGTCCTAGTGCCAGGACTTGTCCACATGCTAATAACTTAGATATTTAAAAATGACATTGCATCTGAGACTAAATTAAGGATCTTGAGATGGAAATTATCCTGGTGAGCCCTTTGTCATTGTAGGAGCCCTTGCCAAGGTGAGATGGGGTCAGGGGTACCAGAGCCAGAGAAGGAGACATGAAGATGGGGACAGGGGGCAGGGCGACACAGCCATGAGCCGTGGAGACAGATTCTTCTCTAGAGCCTCTGGGAGGAACACAGCCCTGCAGAAACCTTGACTGTGGGACGGTTGACTCCCAGAACTGTAATGTAATACAGTTCCGTTAGTGCAGCCACTAAATGTATGGTAGTTTGTTAGAGCAGCCGTAAGAAATCAATACAGGATACAAGGAGCAAACCAGGCCAGACTCCCTGCAGCAGAGACCAATAGTGATCCCCAAGTCAGCATGTAGACTTCAAGCCTAGAGATTCTCATGGACACATGTGCTCATTGGCACCCCCATACCCCAACTGCCCTGCTGGGGAGCACTGGGTAGTAGATCTGCTGTGGTCACAAGTAATAGTAATGTAACATGGACTGAAGTCACATACTCCAAGCATCTTCCACCCATCATCTGTGTGATTGCTGACAGCAATACTGTGGGGAAGGTATTGTGCCTTCATTTTCACAGATGCGAAATGGAGGTACCAAGAAATTAAATAACTTGCCAAAGCTCATGTGATTTTTGACTTGCTTAGTCAAAATTTGATCACAAACAAGCCCGAAAGGAATCCAGAAAAATGAAAACAGTTTGACTTATGTTGTTGGCAAGACCATAGTTATGTTCTTTTGGCTTTAATTTTTGCTAATGGCAAAATAAAGCCATGATCACACTTGCTTTTTTTTTATTTTTTTTTATTTTAATATCTACAGTTTCCAATCTGCGAACAGTTGTATTCTGAAATTACCAGCCAGGGGAGTTTAAAAATGATATGGTGTGTAGTCAGACACTGTTGTATTTGCATCTTGACTCCAGCACTTAGAGATGGTAAATTGAGCAATTTACCTAACACATCTGAAATTCAGGGTTTTTAAATTTATGCACTGAGAATAATAATACCTGTATTGAAGGCCTTCCTTAAGTACAGTGCCTGAAATGGAGTAAGTCAACAAATTCTCTTTGCTTCCCCTTGCCAAAGCTTTATTTTGATAGTTTTCAGAATTGGCAAGCTGGTTTCCTATTTAAAACAATAAAATTCATGAAGGTTAAAACCGCCCGTCACCCAGCAATTTTCTGGAGGTATTATACGAGGAGTGCAGTTTCAGCTAACAACTTCTAAGGAGAAATGAAATCCGGCCTGCAGCTTGGCATGACAAGGACATGTGCCTTGCTCCTTCCATCCTCACGGCCCCCAGCCTTGGCAATGAACTCCCCATCGATAACGCGAACGGGACTGAGTATTTTCTCTTTAATGACGATAGTAATAGAAGGTGGGCAATGAATAATGCGGACCCTGAACACTTTACATAAAAAATCTCTCAAAAGCTTCCATGTGATCAAGGAAGGGACTGAACTCGCAGCAAAGCGTTTCATTGGGAACACAAGTCAGAAGAAAAGGTGCAAGGCCTACGCTTTCCTTCCTGGGGAGTTTTCTGGGAGCTGCTGATGGGGACCAGCTGTGACCAGGCTGAATGCAGGCTGAGTGACGGGGGGCAGTGTGAGGAGCAGGTGGGTCCAGGAGGCTCGGAGGTGTTGTTAATACGCCTAAGTAGCTGTAAAAATGTGCAGGCGGGTAAACACCTTTGCCTGCACTGTACGTATTTTAACATCTGTTATTTGAAGATGCATTTAGGAATTAAGATCTAAAAATAATAAAAGTGAAAAATAAAAACCTTCTCAACATCCATTTGACTAGATTCAATTCCAAAGTTCTGCAACAAAGTACCCTGTTCTTGTCACCAGTTGCAGAAGAATTTAATTCCTTAACCTGAAAGAGGAGCAGAAGCCCCTGCCTCAGTTTCCCCAGCGGCACTGAAAGCGCAGCTGATGGAGCACTGCCGGTTGCCATTGGGTTGTCACACCAACTCTGTGGGCCGCTGTTCTCCCAGAGCCACCAAGTTGGCAGATTTTACTTCCCTGCCCCTGTGGAAGGGCAGGTACTTATTTTTTTTAAAGCCACAGATTTATGTTAATAGTTGTGATTCGTGGAAAACAAATGAATTTATTTAGGTTTTAGCAAAACACGATCTTCTTCCCTTACGAATTTAAATGTTTGATCTAGTGATTGTCCAGCCTAAGGGATGGGCTGAACTTGTTGGGGTTTTTCTGCGACAAGGTCAAACCAGATGTTAAAAGTAGAACTTGTGCAACCCCATGCTTTTCTGGGGTGCGCGCAAGCAGCCAGTGTCAAAGCTGGCCTCAGGGACACCCTCCAGATGGAGAATTTAGAGATGAAATGATAGAGACCTTGCACTGGTGATTCCATAGGTCTGAGTGGGAAGAGGGAAGGAGTGCAGATTCCTTGTCCAGTCCTGCCTCTGAGACAGGCGTCTGTCCTGTAGCTGAGGAAGGGGCTTCCTGCGGTTTCAGACACAGGGTAGGCTGTCACCTCTGGGTCTGTGGGAAAGAGGTGGCTGCCTAGGGGCCCCGACTCTCCTGGTGTCTGTGAAGGCAAGGGCTGAGGAGGTGTCTCTGGAACCACATGCACATTAAGAGAAAAGCAGGATGGATGGGTTGGCCTTGGGCCCTGTGGGACAGCACCAGATGGAGGGACAGAAGTCCCTGACAGCAGGAGTCTGGAAGTGAATGCCGGATGCTTAGGGGCTGAGGAAGGAGTCACCAGTTGGCTCTTAGTGTCGAGGAGGGAAGGGAACTGGAGGCAGAGAGCTGAGGAGGGAATGCCACGGTGTCTTCATTAAAACTGCGAAGCCAAAGTCACACTGAGCCTGTGCTCCATGGGCTCCCTGAGATCTTTCCAGCTCTTCCTGCTCCTGCCTACACCTGATCCCCTGTCACAGGGATAAGGAGCAGACCAGTAAACTGGGGCAGGTTGAGGGGAGGGGTAATCACCGTCACAAGGGAGAGAAAACCAAGACGGGGACCCTATCCCAGGCTGCTGGCCTGCGGGAGCGGCAGCTTGCCCGAGAGGGTTATTGCCCCGTATTGACTTAGTGATAAATCAGGTTTCGAAACGAGACTGGCCGTTCTCATTCTTGAGTGAGGTGGTGTTTGCAGGGAGTCTCAGGGCTGTGCGGTACTTGAGACCGAGTGGAAAGGTTTGGAGTCTGCTGGGACTTGCTTCCCGGGCAGCAGAAGGTCACCTGCATTGAACAGGGTTGCAGGGACAGTGGGAGTAGCCAGGTTTTGATTGAGGCAGGATTCATGTCGCCTCCCACATCTGAAGACTGTTGCTGGCAGGGCTGGTTGCGCCAGGGCTCACCCTTCCAGGAACCTGCTGCAGGGGACATTGGCTACCTGCAGGCTGGGCGCCGTGGGCCCCCCGTCAGTGCCCACAGCAAAAGAAAACGCCAGTCATACTGCTCTTGTCATTGTTTAAAGTTCTCATCGCTTTTTCTTCCTTCCTATATGAATGCATATATTGGCATTCATTCTGAGTTTTAAGAACATGTGAAATATTACGGATCTTGCTTCAGTGTTTTGGCTTCTTCCAACATTTGTGCCTGAGGTGAGTATCTCAGGTGCCACCCTCGTCCCAGCCTGTCCGGAGCTGTTACGTTTCCCAGGGGAAGCAGACGTGGTTTCTGTTATTTGTAGTAACCATCTTCCTTTCTCCCTTCCTCCCATGTTTTTGTTGTGCCTCCAGAGGTCTGGTCTTTTCTGGCCTCCTCTGGAGATAGTCACTTCCCATCCAGCCACGGATGTCCCTCTGAGCCTCAACTCTAGGAAGTGACAGAGGTCGTGCTGCTTGGAGTACGTTGCAGTTATAAATGTGGCCAAAAATAAATGAGTTTTTCTCCAACAGGAGAAAAGTTTTAATCAAATGCTGTAAACCAGGGCTTGGCAAACGTTTCCTGTGAAGGGCCAGAGAGAAAAATGGTTCGGGCTTTGCAGGCTACAGAGTCTCTGCTGAATGACTCAGGCCTGTCGCTGTCACCCCAGAGCAACCAGCGACAGCGCATGAGCGGTTGGTGGGACTGTTCCCATAAAACCTTATTTGTAAAAACAAGTACAGGAAAGACTTGGCCCATCCACCCTGGTTTTCAGACCTCGCTTCTGATCTGTGAGGCTTAGTCACCCTGCATCTCTCCACCCTGAGAGACAATTTAAAAAAGAATAAGAATGTTTAGGATAATTGCTTCTGGGGAACTTCATGACATTAGGTAGTTTTTATTTCAATGCCATTGATTTCACGTGGTTTTAAATCAACCTATTTCATATGTGTAAACACTCGTCAGATAATAAAAGGGCAACCTATTTTTACATCATGGCTACCATTTAGTGTTACCCTGGGCAGGATCATGTCCATAGATGACATAAATTAATCTCGGAGTGTGCAATTGTTATTGCCATATTAAAAATGAGCAAAAAAGGTCAGACATCACGAGACTGGCTCCAAAGGCCACAGAGATAGTGCTGGGTCGATTCCAAGTCTGAGCGAGTCCCTCAAACTCCATACCGCCACCACGGCCCTGACCTTCTGCTCTGGGCCCTCGTGCAGGGACACACAGGACAGCTCAGGCTGAGTCCACTTTGGACTAACCTGGAAGGAAAAATAGGGAGTCATGACCGTAAGTTCTGAAAACCCTCAGAACCGGAATCAGCAAGCAGGGGGCAATTGTTCTGCTGACCTCGTGTTGAAGGGTGACCCCAGGTGGGTTTGGATTCAGTGAGTCCCACGTGGGGCTCAGACACATCTTCCCTGTTGAAGTCCGTCTCCGTTTCTTACTTACCGAGAAGGTGGGTGCCCCAAGCACTTGCTGGAGCAGTCTCTGGGGGTGCTCCCTCCTCCCTTTCCTGACCAACTTTCCTTTTTAGTGGAGAACCACCGAATCTGCTGGGGCCGAGCTCTGCAGTGACAGCCGTAAGCATTAGTGACGTGGCAAGGGCTAAGGGAAGCGGAAGAGTATGTGCGCAATCCCTGCGCTTGGAAAGGGAAAGCATGCGCATTTCTATATGTGTACGTACGTACAAGTATGTGCATGGGTGCAGTCGCCTGTTCTTTGGTCAAGATTCTGCTTCTCTTGAATCAATAAACCTGCCTTTAACTTACTGCAAGCGTTTCACTTTTCTAAGGATTAGAGATACGCACCTGTCAACTCATTTTAATTTTCAAATGGCTTCACGATGTAGTGAACTATTCATTATTAGGACGACATATAAGGATACATTTAAGCTTTGACTGGAGCAAAAGAGCAACACTGGCCAGCTTCACTTTCTCTGTGCCTAGCATGAGGACTGCACTGGGGAGCGAGGGACATATGCCCCTGACCTTGGGCATACCCCTAAATGTGGGCATTGTTCCCAGCTTTCTTAGAGGAAAACTGCTCATTTTGTGCCATGAAGGAAAAGGAAGAAATGTTTTAACAGGCTGCTTTCAATAGGTTGCTGTAATATTAAAGTGCTATCCACGTGTCTATTCGCAGAAAACCTGGGGGTGCAGAAAAAGGAATCTGTGAGATTAACTGGGGAAAAATTTCTGAAGAATAAAAATTTTGCCTGAATAGAAGTTTCTCAGTAGAACAAAAAGCCAGAGCAGTGAATGCCGAAGAAGGTCACAGGAGAGTGACCTTTCCAGGTAGCTGGCTCTGTGACGTGCCACTGAAACTTTTAAAAAGCTCTCTGGGGCGGGGGAAGGTCCTACAAAAATGCATCATTGATTCCATTAAAATGAGTATCTTCCAATAGTCATTTTTATGCTTTAACATTGTAGGGCTACTTCACTAACTGCAAAACAAAACACCATCTCATAATTAGTTTAGCAAAGGCCGGGTTATCTTGTGAATGTGTTTGATGCTTATGCAGACAGTTCAGCACTTTGCATTGTTTTTTTTTTTTTTTTTTAATTAAATGCTTTGTTTTCATGTTACCCTTTCATCCTCAGTACCCACCTAAATCTGAATACATTTCGCCATAAATATCTTTGAACCAGCTGCAAAAACATTTCCAAAGAAGCCAACAAAAATTAAACATGTCTCCACATTTTGCACATTTATATCCAGCATTCCCTGGTTTCACATACAATCCTACCTCAGTACTCATCGGCTTTAGAACTCGTAAACCCTGTACTTGTCACATTTTGATAAGGAAAAAGTGTCCGACTTATCACACTTGCTAGAACTTGTATGAGTCACATGCTGCCCACATCAGAGATTGATAAGCACATATAGGAAGCATGAGGAAGTTGATAAAACCCCATTGGAGTTATCTTTTCTTCACTTCCTCTCAGGGAACAGATTTTTCAGATTAGTTGTGGCGATTGGTCAAGTTTTATTTTATCTTACGTTTCTTAAACTCCTGGCAGAATGCTTACAGTGATCTAACGAAATGTTCTCGGGCTCTCCTGTTGCTAAGCTGCTTCTTAACCCTGTAATACCTTTCTATCAGTCTCCCTCGGACCCGAGCGTCCTACTCATTCACCGACTCGAGAACAACTAATATGTAGCAGGCAGCATTCCAGGTTCTGGGGAAGGAAGCAGAGGAGTCAGCCTCAAAAAAATTTTCTGTGTTTTTTTGCGTGTGTACTTAAGACCTGCCAGTGTATCATTAGGTCTTAATTATTACTCTCAGTACTTTTATTGAGCACTATACTTGTGGACAGAGCAAACTATACCCACTGTCTTCAACTTGTATGTATTTCTCTATCCAGCCCATTTCACCTCAGTGCAGTTACTAATGTCACTAATGACCAGCTAGAGGTCACATCCCAAGGTCACTCTTAGCCAGTGCTCCTTGGCCTCTCCATGGCACATCACACAGCTGGTGACTCTGTCCTTGCTGAAAGTGTGGGTTCTCCTCTCTGATCACCCTTTCTTCTTATTTCTATTTGTTTTCTTATCTGCCCTTTCATTGTTCATGTGTTGTTATTGTTCATGTTGTGGTGTTGTTCCTCCTCTTCGACTTACAAATTTCCCTGGATTGTTTGTCTCTTCAAAGTCCATATAGGAATAATGGTTACTGTATCAATTATCACCATTTATTGAGTTTGTGCTCAATGTGAGGTGATTTACATGTTAATTATACTACATCACTACATATATTCACATATATTCACATAGTTTGCTCAAAAAACACTGGGGAGGCAACAATGTCCTCTCAATTTCAAAGTCAAGAAATTAAATGTCAGACTCAGTGACCTGTTTGTCGCCACACAGCCAGTGAGGAACTTGGAACCGTGTCCTTCTGTTGGCACAGTTCATTTTCCCATCCCGACTTGTGGTGCCTGGGTGTATTGTCGGCCTCCATCCACTCCTGTGTTTTCCGTTGTGCGCTGATGTTTCCTCACTCAGCTAAACGAGTGCTCAGGGGAGGCCCTTGCATGCCAGACTCAGGGCGAGGCACAGCCCCCTCTGGTCTCCTACGCCCACAGAAACAGAAAGTAGTCCTTGTTCTTCATTGGCCGAATTGGCAGGCTTCCTGCATGACCTGTGACAGTGCTAAGTGCTGGCTTCACCTGCAGCTCACCTGTGACATCTGCGAAACATGCTGTGCTCGGCTTGAACGGCAGTCCTGCTCTTCCATGACACCTACGGCTGGGTTGGGGGCGCCTGTATTTTTATAAAACTCCATAGGGGATCTGTCCTGCAGATAAGGTGAGACAACTGTACTTTTGTCTCAGCTCAGAGCATTATCTGGTCCCTTGGAGTTACTCTAAGAACCTCTTACCGCCCCCCCAATTCAGTGAGTCACGCCATTCCGAAGATGCCATTTCTTCAGCCACTCTTGAAAACATTCCCTCTGTTGATTCTTTTATTAGCATTACTGTATTTTAGAGCCTTGTCTTTTTTTCTAGGTACTGAAATAGCTTTTGAGCACATCTTTTTTCTCCCCCCTCGCATAAATCTGTGCTGCTGTCACAGTGATATTTTGAGGACTCGTACTTAATGGTGCTATCACCCAGTTCAAAAGTCTTCCGCAGTGTGTACCACCTGTAGGATAAATTCCAAACCCTGTGGCTTGGCATCTGAAGTCTTCACCTGTATCCCCTCTTACTACATTGTTACACCCTGGTTCCATTTCTACCCCTATCCCTGCCCTGGCCCTAACTCTTCTTGAGTATGTGTTTGCTTATTAAATATGTAAACAACAACAACAAAAAAATGGATTTAGGAGCTAGCCCCACACACTGTTCCCCTTTATTCTGCCTGGGCAGCAGGGCCAGTAGCGTGAACTGTCGACATAAGTAGCAAGTATTTGCTGCTTTTAGAAGCATCTTGAAGTCCCTGCTTGCCAGGTGAAGGGGTTTCCTTTTAAGCCAGAGGCTATATTGTTCTCAGTGTTAAGATTCATTGATGTTTAATGCGATGAACTCAGGATCCCACCGAGTCTGAGTGCTAATAAGAACAATGATCCCTCCCTCACAATCGCTGCAGAGAGAGAGCTGGCTGAACAGCTACGTCTGAATTAGTCATTCACTTCTCTAACGGACACTTAAAAATTAGGGCTCTGCCTGTGCCCAGTGCCATGCCGTGTGCCTCCTGAGGACTGCTTCCTTCACTCTACCCAGAATGGTCCGGTTTGCATTTACCCAAAATATGTGCTATTCAGAAGAAGCAGCGATTTCCCTCCACTTTTTCATAGCACGCTGATGCCTATCAGGCGGGCTACTTGGATCTTTGAGATTTTCCCAAGTGAGTTACACAGAATTTCTAGCTACCACTCCATTGCTCTGCTCACGACTGTGGAAGGCTGACAGTGACGAACGAAGACTTCCACAGAATTTAGATGGTTTAATAAATGTGTATTTTACGTAGTTGGAGAGTAAGTCCCAAGTTTGCAGGCTGCCATGAATGTGTGCCAAGATTGGAGTTTTGAGTCAGTGGGCCTGGAATCTTCTCTCCAGTCATGACTTAACACCACGCGGGTCAGGGAAGAAGATAAATAGAGCCATGGCGCATTCATTCAGTTGCAAGGTGTCCTATAAAAGGGAGGCAGGTCCTCAGGATGCAGAATGCCGTCTGAAGCAACGGGTTTGCACCCGATGCAGGTGGTCAGATCACCTTTTTTATTATTTGTGCTTGCCAACCCTAGGAGGTGTTAAAAGTTCTAGTTAAAATTCAAGTAAGTTTCGGCCACAAGTCTTCCTTTGCCGTCCTTCTCTATACAAGGCTATAGTCCTTCCTACCTGCTTGCGAGCAAACAGAAAAGGAGCACCACGGTCATTCCACAGGCAGCCAACATTTCACTAGGACAACAAATGACATGGGATGGACAATGAAACATCACCGGAGACTCCTAATGGTCTTTGACAACCTGCCAGCAGACAGAAGAGACACTGTCCAAGACCGAGTTAAAACCCAGCCCATAGGCGTGCTGATCTGCGGGGATAACTGTTCAAGCCTCCCGGAAATGCACTGGGATTAACACCCAATTGCTGTGTTCTGATTTTTGCTTTTTCCCGAAGTAAAACATGAGGAAGTGTTTTTGGTACTGCATTTTCACTTTGTAAAAGCACACTAATAATCCTCCCTTCTCAAAATGCAAAGCAACAAATCTTTAAGCATAAAAATAAGAAAACGGAGACAATATAAAGGATTCTAGAAAATGAAGATCACATTGAAAAAGAACTTTTCCCTTTTCCCTTCACTAACATGACAGCAGAGAAACGCTCCATGACATTAGATAGCAGTAAACTTAGACCTAACAATTGGTAGCACTTCATTAGCCGGATGTCTGGAATTCTCTGCAGCAAGAGGTCAGAAGGTGAGTACAGAGGCTGGAATTACCATATGTAGAACCAGCACTGTCCCAGGGAACTTCCTGCAGTGATGGAAATAGTCTCGTTTGCGCTGGGCAGTGGGACAGTCACGAACCCCACGTGCCTCCTAGACAGCTGAAATGTGGCTAGGTCATCCAACTGCAGAACTACATTTTTAATTTCATTTCATTACTATTTAAGTCAGAATTGTCTTATGTGGCTGTTGGCTACTAAGTTGGACGCCTTAGGTGTTGAGCTTATCTGCCTATTAGAGTGAAGAGCCCGCTGCTCAAAATGGGAAAACCAGCCAAAATTCAACTAGCATCTTATCGAGGCTTGTTTTTTCTGGGCGTATACATGTTGTACAAGGTCAACTTTAACAGCCATTTTATAAAATGGGTTAAGAATTAAGATGAGGAAGCACAAGTGCAGATTGTCTTTCCTCTAAAATAAAAGTTGGTAGATGAACTGACGCACATATACCACCCCCCATATATAGTAGTTTATAAAATAACAAACATCTTTATTTTTAAAATTAATAATTAAAGAATATTAAGTTAGAATCCTAAGATTAATTCTCCACCAGGGAAGGAATATAACACGACCAAAGTGAACACAGACAAATCATCTGGCTATTGACTCACCAATCCATCCTGTGGAGAGTTTGCAGCTTTCCTGTAGCAGGGACCTGGACAGCTGTCCTCCCACGAGGATGGGGACATTAAGAATTGCAGATGCTCTATTAAAGAGTTGCAGGTCATATTGATTTACACTCTTCTGCAGCTTCCTTTCCCCCCAGGAGGGGCCATTTGGAATATATTATGTTGGAGCCCATCGGTAAGAAGAGAAGAGTGAGTGGTCACTGCTGTCACTCAGCTATTTTATTGGCACCTGAGACTTCCCTTGCAAGGGACAAACCAGCAGACCGGTTCTAAGTTCCCCAGAGTTGTTTTAAAATGTGTAAGTGATTAAAAAAAAAAAAGGCAAGGATACACCTCTTCTTAAAGAGTTCAGGAAAAGCACGTAGGAAAAAGGCAGGCGCTGAGGCGATGGTACCTTTAAAAAGCTTTGCATTTTCCTCTCCGTAGTTTGTCTTTTCTGGGCACAGGAGTCTAGCAGATGGAAAACCAGGAAAACCAATCTCCTCTCTCTACATTTCTTTCCCCTGCCTGAGACATCTCTTAAGAGGTTTTTCAGTTCATGGGGAAAGCACGTGTGCCTTGTGCTGGGAGAGGGCCCTTTGGTGAGCTCTCTTGTCCGCGCCAGCCCTCCGGTGACTCAGGAGCGCCTGCCTCTCTTCCAGCCCTCCTGGACTCTTTGCACAAAGCCGACCTCTTCCTGACCTGGGGAAGATCCGCAGAAGGGGCAGCGTTTGGTAAAATGCACTTTTCTGCAGGCTGTGGATACCAGATTGAGGAGCATGCATATTCACTGTAGGAAAATAAAGCAGTTGTTGAATTAGTTATCACATTTACATTTTAATACAGGGTTTTAAAGAGAACATCCCACAAGAGTTCATATAAAACTCAACTATTAGCCAGGGCCTGGGAAGCATAAAATTAGAACTTCAAGTTCGTTTGTCCATGACCTCTCCCTTTTGCAGATGATGAGACTGAGGCCCAGGATGGCTAAGTACCCAAGGCCACTGCAACATAGGTTTTGGGGACAGGCACCGGATTCCTCATTTTCAGTCTTCATTGTGTCACCTGAAGATTGTTCTAGCTGGGTCTTTATCATCACATCTTTTTATTTTTTTTTAATTATTGATTTGAGAGAGAGAGTGGGTGGAGGGATGTGTAGTCCCACTTATTCATGCATTTTTGATTGCTTCTTGTATGTGCCCTAATCAAAAATCATATCCACAACCTTGGTGTATCAGGACAACTGTCCAACCAATGGAGCTACCCAGCCAGGCCTATTGTCACATCTTTACGGGGACCAACCATGATCAGTGGTATGCCAAATCTTGAGTGTACTGTGATTACTGATGCTCACAGAATCATAACATTATTGACCACATGGATAATTTTATGAAGGGGAATTCTTACACCATAATAGAAGGCTCTCTGGGACTTGTAATTTTTTGTCAAAGTTCTCTATACAGATTGATGAATACATGTTTGTTAATATTACCTCAGGCCCCTTTACCTGAATTTTATTTCTATGTTAGGCACTAAGGATATAATTAAAAACAGACAAAAAATATTAAAGCAAATGACTACCATGAAGCCTTACCAGCATTTCTTTCATTGATAGATCAAGGCCCCACCTAACCATGCATTTAGACACATCACTTGTGTAGGTGCAGCTAAGTTCCTGGCACTGTCTTCTGTTTTGCTCAGAGCAGTGGGATTTGATACCGAAGTATTTTTCTGAGTCTCTCTCTTGTGAAGCATTTCCAGAATCGGTCAACTCTTAACCAGATTGTTGTGTATTGTTGAATCTCAGGAGGTCCTATTTTCGTTGGGGAGAACCCTGACACTGTCCAAAGCAAGGAATGGAAATGGTGAAAGTGTTATATTAACAGGTAAAAACAAGAAAAAAGAAAGAGAAAAAAAAAGCAGTCAAATGGTCACTCACATCTCTGAATCTAAGCGTTTACAGAATTCATGCCCATGCTCAAGCAGAGCTGGAAGCTAGATGCCAAGTTGTATCTGAGCTGCAGAATTGTCACATGTATTTTCATACAGCGTTTTAGGAAGGGTTGTGGCAGACAGTGCGAGGACTTCAGCGAATGCCAGCCGCCCTGATACCCACTGAGCCGCACACCTCACAGTGCCAAGAGGAAATGCATTTAGGCAGCAATAGCCGTATCTGTTTGCAAATTAATTTACTTGAGTAAATTCCCATTCCCCGGAACATGTTGGGAGAAGACACACACCCTGCTGCTCATCCCAGGGAAGTGTGTTTTACAGATGGGAGACGAATGTGGCCAACTGTTTGATAGCACTGTCTTTAAAAAAAAAGTGTTCTTCCTACTAATAAAAAGCAGTTGTAAAAAAGAAAAGCTAAGAGCAGATGGTTGTTCTAGTAGAGGAGACAGGATTTGAGAGATGCAAAGGTGTGCCATCTCTCTGGTGTGGCGTGGGCTGGCGTCACAGTCGAGTGTGGTCCCCTCTGATGCACACCGACGGGAACCCTGAAGCCAGGGACAGCTCTGGCCAAGAGCAGGTGACAGCCATGAGTGAGGAGCCCTTCCCCCAGCTCCACCATGGAAAGGCATACAGATTTTTATCCAGTAAAAGTGCATGTGCGTTAACCAGCTCTTCTCTCTCTTGCTGAAAGGACCTGTTTTCACTTTGAAATCAATCATTGCTTAGATAGAGCCAATTACCGTGATGTGATCTAATTTCTCCTACCACTGCATTGAGATCATTCTGTTGAGAAGCAAGAGAGTTTAGGAGACTGAGCAGGTAGAAAGGAGGACATACAGGAGTGGCAGTGAAGGGAAGGCAGTGTCATATGGGACACCAAGGGCCAAGAGGTGCGAAGGAAGTATCAATTAAACATGAGGAAACTGCATCCTTTGGCCAATGGGGCATGAATGCTTTTCCTGAACTTCCCTATGCCTCAATTGAATGAGTTGCTAATATTCAAGCAGATAACGTTGACAGCTTTAGGGAAAGGATAGTTTATAACATTCAAGAAATAGAGATAAAGGATTATGTAGTAAGTAGTATATTCTTTTCATAGAAGAGGTACAGCTAAACTAATTGAAGCCAAAGTCAGTTTAAACCAATGACAGGTCACATAGCTCAGACATATTTGAGTTTTAGAATAGTTTTTAATAAATAGTGCTTTATCCCTTTTAACAGTAATTAGTATTAGGTTAATAACTAGTGATCAAATGCGCTTTAGACTTTGGGGACTCAGGCCAGTCCCACAAGCTGCCCTAATCCTGGTGACACTCACCCGCTTCCCGTGTCTCCCAACACACATGTCCTCACCAGGCAGGGGAGCGCAGGGGGCCATGTGAGCCAGTGTCCTGGAGTCCGGTCCACACCCAGGCAGGGCCAGACCCCCGAGGCCATTTCCCGCCCCTGTTGTCTAATACCCACGTGACTCCAAGCACCAGCTTCCCCAGCCACCTCCCCCACCCACTCTTCTGCTGAACCCCTCCCCCGCTGGCTTGTGAAGATCCCCCAAGTCGTCAATGTCCGCTCTGATTGTCCCCTTCACCTCTTGTTTTAACGGAAACCCAGTTCTTCCCTGGTGATTTACCAGGAAGCCCTCCCAAGGGTCACTGTCTTCTTTCTCAGAAGCCACATGCCACACATCTGAAGGAAACGTAGGTGTGTCCTCAGGTCCCAGTTGACGTTCCAAGGTCACACGCTCTCCCCCGAAGCATGCAGGTTTGAATCTCTTATGTCTACTTTGTCTCTCCTTTAAAGCGTCTACTGCCATCTCCAATCCATGTAAGCCATGCCCCTTTTATGGTCCACCAATCCATGTAAGCTACCCCCCCCTTTATGGTCCACCAATCCATGTAAGCCATGCCCCTTTTATGGTCCACCAATTCATGTAAGCTACCCCCCCTTTATGATCCACCTTCTTTCTTATCCCTCTTTACCCAGCGTCAGTTCTGTGCTCAGCCACTGTCATCACTCTTGCACATACTCATATCCCGTGCCTACCCACACCATGTGGCTCTTGTTGGCCCATTCCCTTGGCTAAGCGTAACTCTTCCCCAGCACATTACCAGTCAGACATTCTGGGAGAAAACCATCCACCACTTTCATAGCCTGCTCACCTCAGTGGTGCCTGGCAGTCATGCTGTGTTGCCCTACTTCACTCGTTCTTTCACTCCGCTGGATGACTCCGTTTCCTCCTGCCTCTTTTCCTTCCACTTTCACCCTGCAGCATTGCGAACACATCCTGCTTCCTCCACCAGGTCTCTGAGAGTGAGGGGAAGCGTTCCCAGCTGCGCTGGCCTTCCTGCCTGCGTCGTACCATCCTCTCTTGTGCACTCAGAGATACCCCTCCAGCAATTCTCATTTCTCTTCCCTGCATCGGTCATTTTTCCTCTCTATTGAATAGTTTCCATCAGTTTACAACATGCTGTTATTTCTCTAATCTTAAAAACAAAAATTAAATCTTTTTCCTGGACCCTACTTTTCTCTCTAGCTACTTACCCCGTTTCATTCACTTGCTGACTCCAGTTTCTCTCTTCTTCTCTCTTGAAACCATTCTGATCGGGTATCATTCTACCATCTCCCTGAAACCACCCTTATCAAAAACTGACCCCTGCAGATCATCGTTAGGTGGTCTTCACATTCTTAACTGTAGTGGCTGAATCAGAAACATTTAACACAGTGCAATACTCTGTTCTTGAAATACTTCCTCCACTTGGCTTCTAAAAAATCACGCTCTCATGTATTGTTTCAGCTTTTCTCTCTGGCTCTGTCTCTGTTGTTGTTTCTGTCTCTCTCTCCTTACCCTGATCTATAATGATGGGGATTTCATCCTCGGACAGCTTTTCTTTCTTACTTGTTTAGGCAGCATGTTTACCTGGATATCTTAACAGGCATCGTAAATTTACTGTCAAAGCTGGGCTCTTGATCTTCCACCTTTGTTCCTGACCCTGACCTGCTCTTTATACAGTGTCTGTTATTTTTCCACTTGCCAAAGCTCTTGGTGTTCTCTGCCTTCCTTTTTTCCCACCCCTTATTGAATCCAGCAGCAAATTGTACTTGCTTGACCTTCAGCGTAAATCCAGTGACTGCTTGCCCTTGTTCATAACAGCACTGTCACTCAGCCAGGTGGTAGTAGTAGCCTCCTCACTGCTGTCCCTGCCCAGAGAGGTCCTGCTGACCTCTGATGGAACCCATCCAAGGCTCTTCTCTTGGAGGAACGGAAGGTGAAGACTACAAGGGCCTCAGGGCACTCTTTGGCCTGGTTCTGCTTAGATCTCCGACTTCCTCCTCACTCCAAGTCCAGACATACTGGCCTCCTTGTTCTCCCTTTCTGTTGGCCAAAAACCTAGAAAAGATACGTAGGAAGCGCCGAATAAATGAACAAATACCAGCTGAATCAGTCACAGCTTGAGATCTGTGGTAGCTTACCCAAACGCACACAGCAGAGACCTCACTGGAGCTCGGCTTTCAACTCTGAACTGCCTGGCCCCAAAGGCTTTCCTGAGGGTGACACCGCTGTTGCTGCTTCAGTTGGTGGCTTTCCAATTTGCACCAAAAAATGGGGATTCTTGGAGGATATTCTTTCCTGAGTTTACATGTAAACCATCAAAAGGCAGACATTTCAGATCGAGTCAAAAATGTATGTTGAATACTTTGACCCTTTAAGACGTGGTTGGCTGTTTTTGTTTTTTTTGTTGTTGTTGTTTAAAGTTGTCTTAGTGTTGCCTGGAAGTGTACTTTACCTCCTGTAAATACAGCCAGCAACGATCTTGTTTATTATTACATTGTTTCCTAGAGAAGAATATAGGTTTTCTGCCACTGTTGACTCTCTTACAGATTTTAGTTCAAAGAAAACCTTTTGAACCTCTAATAGGTTTTGAATTCATGAATCCCGAAATGAATTTCTGGCTCTTGAATAAGTTGTCTGAGAGATGGAGGGAGGAAGGAGTGATCCTCGCCCAGAAAAACACGTTCACCCCCGTTTCGGTAAGTGAGCACTGGTTGTTCTCGCTCCTGCCAGCTTGGAAAAGATGAGTCAGAGGGTGCTGTCCAGCCGTCGTATTCATAAATCCCCCTTGGAATGAGGGGTCGCAAGGCCTTTTTTTGGTCCAACAGGCTATAGTCGACCAAGAGATTCAGGTCACACAATGCGAGTGGGATTCAAAGAGACAATGCAGTTTCTTTGGGGTTTGATCTTCCTTTCTTCCAACTTCATCCTCCTTCCCTTTCCCAATGACTGGCCCACAGCGCAGCTTCCTTGGCTGGGCTGCTGGGGTCCTGAGCTGGGCTGTCACTCAGCACAAGAGCCACTTTTCTCTCCCAGCCGCTCGTTTTGTCAGGGGACCCGGTGTGGGCAGAGTGGGGTTCAGCGGGGTTGGGGCGGACCCCTGCTGCTGCTAGGCCCGGCCTCTGAGGTGAATGAGGACTGTTGCTTTCCCCTGGAGAGCTGGTGGGTCGCGTGGTGTCTCTCTACCAAGGAGATGCTCTGTCTTTCTTACAAATACTCCAAGAACACACTTGGGGAGCCAGCGAGGAACTTTTTTGTGGGGAAACAGTTCATTACATTAAATAGCATTTCTAAGTAGGAAAATTGGCCTTTTTCTGATCTTTCATAAGGAAATTGCATTTCCATTTCTCCTGTAGACAAGTTCAAGATAAATGAGTTTGCAGGTTGAGTGCAATTCATTCTCTTTAGATGCTTCCTGGCTTTAAGGGTGCCTGTTTTATGGGAATGCCAGCGTCCCAGGGGCACAGCTGATCAATAGGATAGCAGGGCAGGGCTCCCGGATAAGACTCAGGCGGATTCCAAGCCACATAGGGGCTCCCGGCACCCCCCCTCCCCGCCTGCTCTGGCTCCTCAGGCCACCCGGATTGGGGTGAGGCTTCATTTTCCACTTCAGTATTTCATTGAGTTAGATGATCAAGTCTCCTGCTTCATTTGGAATCTTGGAAACACGGCCCGTATATCCAAAAGGCATTTTGTTTGCTTTACTGGTGTGGACCTTAGAGGCCTAAAGAAAATAAGAGAAAAGAAAAACCTAGAAAGGTCTCATGCACATGAAAGGGAAACACATTTTATAAATTAAAATGAAAAAACCTATTAAAAAGCAAGCCTTTTTCAGGGGGAGCACTTTCTGTTGTATCAATTCTTACTATCACCCGAGTTACTATCTTCTGCAGCAATATCAAGGTTAAAGGCATCAGAATCTTGGGGGGGGGGGGCGCAGGGCATGAGTGGGGAGCTAGCTGGCTGGGCTCCACCCTCAAGTTCTGGACAGGCACAGTTGGTGTGGGATGGAGCCCCAGAATGTGAATTTCTGGCCAGTTCCCGGGAGATGCTGCTGCTGCTAGTGTTATGACAATACCTTGAGAACCTCTGATTTAATCCATTGTGCACACTTTCCCCCTTTCCTAGGACTTAATATAAATTATGTGAAGGATAACATATAAACTCTGTGAGGCACACCCACGTCCTTGCTGCCAGCAGTTTATATGCTGGACACTAGTCACAATTCACACTTAAAATTTAATTAAATACTCTTAAAAATAAATAAAAATTTAAAAGCCCTGGCTGGTGGCACAGTGGATAAGGTGCTTACCTGCAAACCCTAAGGTCACTGGTTTGATTCCCAGGCAGGGCACATAACCAGGTTGCAAGCCAGGTCTCCAGCCAGGTACATGGCAGGTGAAAGGCAACCATACATTGATCTCTGTCTCCCTTTCTGCCTCTCTCCTGTCCCCTCTCTCTAAAAATAATTTAAAAAATTAAAAATTTAATTAAGTACTAGTGGATTTCAAAGAGCATTTTAGAGATGTGAAGTATTAGCATGGAATAAAACAGTGTTTCCCAGACGAGTATATATGAGTTCATTTAAGTTACTTGTTTATAAATGCTAGTTTATATTGTCAAAAAGTGGGCACAAGCTCATTATGCTTCTGTAACTGGTAAATCTATAACTTAATACAAATAAATTATAATTTACATTTATACAAACATTAAAATATGTATGTATGTGCATATACAAGTTATTAATATATAACAATGTATATAAATAAGTATACATGTATATGATAGAAAACTACATTTTAATATAATGTAATTTGAATTCAAGTTAATTAAAGTATAAAAACAAATTTAAATAACAAAGTGATTAATGATGCTATTTTGAGGAAATTACGGTGATATTTGCATTGTGACTAAGGCAGGATCTTAGTTCACTGTGTCCTATCACTGTGAGTGTGTGGGAAGCCCCACATTTTCCACCCCTTTTAATTTAAATTCCTGTGAAATGTTCACTCAGGCTGTGTAACATGACACGATTTGGCCTTTTCTTGATTTACTACATCATTTACTTATATAGATCTGCCTGGTTTTCGTTGTTTGCTTTTCCCAAACTTTCAGCAATCAGAATAGTATGATCTAGTGTTAACATTAGCATCCATTTATTCTAAAGTATTTGTTTTGTGATGTCCCACTGTGCTTTTGGAGGCTCTGCTATAGGTCTGGGGGAAGAAAACTCCAGGAGCTGACTGAGCGGGGGCGCGGGGGGCTGGTGAGTGTGCGGCCTTGGGTGAGCAGGCTGGAGAAGTGGGTGGGCAGACCATGTGGAGTCTCATAAAATGAGTAAGGAGTTTGGATTTTCCGTGAATGGCAGTGGGAAATTATTGGAGCATCTTGTCTAAGCAATATACATTATATATATCAGTGCAACTACTCCTTGGAGAATGAGCTGTGGAGGAGGGGGATTGAAATGTCAGTATGGACCCTAAAATGGTGGCAGGGCATCATTTAATGTTACCATCTAGGTGACACATGACCAATATGCTCACCTTAACAGGTAAGAGAATCCTCAAAATCGAAAACAGACGTACATTTATCTTGTGTGTAGGGAGAGCTGCCCATTTATACCACTTGTTTTTTATATAAGAAAGCTGAAAATACAGAGAATTCTGAAGGCTCTCTAGCACCCCCCGGGTCATGTGGAACCAGCCACGTTAGAAGAATCTGCGCAGGCTCTGGAGCCTGGCCAGGTCCCAGCACTGGCGGGGCCTGGACGCAAGTCGCTGGACCTTGTGGGCCACCCCCCCTTCCCTTCCCAAATGAAGCTGTAATGCCTGCATCGTGGCTGCTGGGGGCGGTTGCAGTTGGGCCCAGAGAGCCATGCATGGAACTTGGGCTTAGTCACTTCATATGTATTTACATGCATTTAAATAAAGGAGTCAAGAGAAAAATGTTACCCAGAGTAGAAGCAGCTTGCACCCTACAGTGAAGAGGCCCAGGGCAGGTCTAATAATCCCAGGTGGGGACCGGAAGGCAGGGAGCCGACACTGGGTCAGCATGGAGGGGCCTTGCTTGTTGCCTTGGCTTCTATCTCATTAGTTTTGCAAACTTGCTATTAAATAGAAAGCACTCACTAGGAGAAGAAAGGCCTTCCCACTCTCTGCGAGGAAATCTGTTCACTGCACTGGAGTTATTCTTGCTGCCTAGATAAGGGTGATTTTCGTTCAGGAGGCCAATCCATTGTTCTGCTTTCCATACTGAAACACAGGTATACTTTGAGTGTGTTTCCATTTCTTTTCAGTTCCTAATTTCTGTATCATCAGTGTGCCCCTGAACTCTGCCTCTTGGTGGGCCATCACTGTTGTTAAAATCTGTGTAGCTGACTTCTGTTTGCTTTTAAATGGTGCCCCCTCCTAGTGCCTGAGATGCCATTCCCTGCCGAAGGCTGAGAAGCGATGCCTCCTGACGGGAGAGCATCCTGGGCAATTTTCAGAGGGAAGGGATGGGATGGGGGGAGGGGGGGGGAGACAGGCGGTGAAACTGAAAATATGGTCTAAACTCCGAGAGCTATACAGCTTTGATTAAGAAAAAAGTTTTAGTAGAAACACTACATTGTAAACACGATTGCAGGATATGTATTTGCAAAGCAGGAAAGAAAGAATTCGTATTTTGTCCAAACGATGCCAGGTCTGGTTCAATTGCCACCCTGTCCTTGCAATTACTTCTGTGATGACAATGAATAAACTTGGACTCCTCCACCAGATAGGCTTACAGATAATTTCACACCCCAGTGCCATGCAGCTGCGTCCGCGGTGTCCAGGGTTCACCGGCTCAGAGCGAGAGCACATGGGGCATCAGACAGGAAGCACAGCAGACTGTTCCAGCCTGAAACCGTGGCATCAGGAATATTGCATTTTCTCCACATTTAGATACTTTCCCACCCTGAGCAATTCTAAAGGGACATGTAGGAGCTGTGGTGTGTTTAGCAAAATGTTTCTAGTAACTTTCTAAATGAGTTGGTCTTCGTAAGGATTCTGATTTTTTTTTTTCCCGACAGTCTTTTTCTCTTTTAATTTTTAAATTCAGGTATATTTTTAGTGTGTTTCAATTCCTTTTACACTCAGCCTACCAAACTGTAATATTCGAAGAGTTATCTGATGCTTGAGAAGTTCTATACATTTTTTATAAGCTACGTTAAGTGTTTCTCTTTGAACCATAAAGCTGCATTTTTGCCATCTTCAAATAAAGTCAGGCTGTAAAAATAACATATATATAGAGTTCCTGGATGCAAAGTCACTAAGAGGGGGAGATGTATCCTCAAATCCTTTGTCACCCTTAATAAAAGGATATTCATATGTCAGAGGCTGCTCCCTTCTTTCATATCGTCCAGGAAACAAATGGAATTTGCGAAAGGCTATCATCACAGCGTGAAGCAAACAACTAGTCACGTGATGGTTCTATCACATGATCAGTGTAAAGTAAAAGGATGGGGGGTGTGAAATGGTTAATCAATATCATACATACATTTTTCTTCCCCAGCCAACTTTGGAATCTTCTACTTTTGGGGTAGCTCAAGTCCTTCTTCCTAAAGGGATGGAAATTCAGGAGTTCTTTCCATTTTTTTTCGTCCCCTGCCTTTATCCTCCCTTCTACCCAAGAAACTGCCCATTGTTTCTTGCTGATACATTTAGAAAATTAAAAGCCTAGAGTAACCTTGATAAGGGCTGCTTCTTGGTATTTTCAAGGAGAAGTGTATATAGGCCCAAAGCTTTGAGTGAAAGGGCTTAACCTTTTTCATTGATGAGCACAGAGACTCTATCCTAGAGAAAGCATAGCTGCCTGCCCTGACCCAGGACCAGCTCTGACAAGTGAAAGCCCAGCTGCACCTGCTGTGGGAACATGGACAAGGTAGGCAAGCCGGAGGGCAGAACGAGGCCTATCCACATCACAGGGGTCCTTTCAGTGCAGGTCACATCTGGCTTGTGGTGTTGGCACTGCAGTCCATTCTTCAAAATGAGATACAGATGTCATGGCTCTGAGTGAAGAAGGACAAAGGTCATCCTTGTTGACTTGTCCTGCCCTTCCACGATCACTCCTAGCCAGCTCCAGTGTTCCTGGGGGGTTAGTCTGAGAACAATGGTGACCTGTGCCAACTCGCATTTTATAGGTGAGAACACCTGGACAATGGAAATGTAGCAGTTTTTATCCACGTGATGCTAATTAGTATTTTTTGGCAGAAACCTAGTTACCACTGCACTGTGCCAAAGGTTGACAGATTTTTCTGTCAAGAGCCTCTGAGGTAGGAGACATTTTGACTTGGTGGCCACATGGTCACTTTTGGAACTACTCACCTCTGCTGCTGCAGTGAGAAAGCAGATGCAGACAAAACATGGACAAGTGAGTGGACCGTACTTTAATAAAATGCTGTTTATGAAATAGTGGAATTTGAATTTTATATAATTTTCATGTGGTGCAAATTATATTCTCATATTTTTTCTAACCGTTCAAAAAAAAAAAGAAAAAAAAAAAGGAAACATTATTCTTAGCTCACGGGACTGTGAAAAATAGGTGATAGGCCATGTTTGACCTTTAGGCCCCTGTTGACCAAACCCTGCACTCTGCCGCCTCCTGTCCACCTTTCATAGCAAGCACTGTTCTAACCTAAAATAGGAGGTCTGTCCCGAAAGTATCAACCATGCAAACTTTGAACTGTATTGGCACTGGCTTGGTACTTTCGGGACAGGCCTCATAGAGTAGATTCTTTTTGGATTCGTGAAAGTGTCCTTGATTTTCCATTGATGTCTCCCCTTCAACCATTCTGCTCCCTCAAGCAGCATATTCCGTGCATTTTCTCCCAACTGCATCTATTCTCCTGTGTTTTACCCAAGGGTTCTGAGCAGTTGGTTGAAAAGTTAGGGTTCCCATGACTTCTTTGCTGCTGAGAGTGTGAATGTGCACCCAGTGAAGGTCAGAGCCAAGTGCCGCTTGGCTTCCTGCCCATGTCCAACCTTCCCTGTTTCAGGGGTGCTGTGGAGTGAGCAGAGGTACTTCCTGCTCCCTCAGCGCCCATGGTGCTATTGCAGGATGTACTGTTCTTCGTTTTCTCACCCATGTTCTCCTGAGCTGGATTGTTCTAAAAGGATGAGGGCCAACAACAAGGGAGGCAGCAACAGTTATAAGACACTAATAAAAGAATAACACTAATTCAGCAACCATTAAGAGGTACAATACTACACAATAGTGAAGAGTGCACAACCTATCTGCAGACTTCCTGCGGTGACCCCATCTCTGCCACTTAGCTGTGTGACTTTGGACAGGTTATTTATGTTGTCTCATCTGTAAAATAGTGATGACAATAGTAGGGCATGCAGAAGAGAGTTATAGAACCAAGTTACTTAACATATGTAAAACTCTGAATAGTCCAATGAATGGTAAGTAGTATGTCACTGTAAGTGGGTTCAGTCTGCTAAGACATTGTCTATGTATATGATGGAAATGATAGTTAGGACTTTTTGAGATTTACCATGGAAACCTGGCAGTATTCTAAAGTCTGTCTTACACATTGAATAATTTAATTTTTGTAATAATCCTCTGAGATAGATACTACTAAAATGTATTTAAAGATTAAGGAATGAGACACAAAGAAATTACTGTAGCTAGCTCAAGGTCACATACCTGGTAAGTGGTAGAGTCCTTCCTGGAAGCAAAATAATTATGAGTCAAACCTGAGGAGATGTAGGTTGCAAGTTTATGTGATCATGTATCTTTGATAGTTCCTGGAATATGAAATCTAAGAGGCATTTCTTGAAACCTAGAAGATTGACTTTGAGCAACGACAGGAAAATACTGCTTTACATAGCAGGCAGGAAAGCCACAGAATTTATTACTTCAAGAAGCTGTAGAGGCTTCTAGAAGGTCCAGGAAGACAGTATAGAAATTCTTAACCTGACTGGGTAAGATCGCTCCTTTGCAGGGGGAAGGCAATAATGTATCCCCCTGCCCCTTCAAAATTATTCTCTAGATTGAGGGATGACAGCTGGAATAAGATGTGAGGTTGACTTTCAGTAGTATTTCTATAATATTTTGGCCTTGGTTAGTTTCATGTTCTTTTTCTTTTCTAAACTTCCTCCTCCCCCTTGGTTACACTGCAGTCAGATGGGGGCTGTCAGAGCAGCAGCAGGTGGGAGGACCCCTGCAAGCCATAGGACCCAGCCTCACAGAGGCTGGGAGCCTGTCTCCATTTCACCCACAGCCTCCTGGGCAGGAGCCAGCCTCTGAAGATTGACAGTTAACCCAGGGCAGAGAGCATTGCTTTCCTAAAGTGACCACAGAACTTTAAATGCCCCAATGGGACAACTTGAGGCGTTCTGACAAGCATGGGTAGAAATCTAGGGGCACATTATCTGGTGCAGTTTTTCACTGCATTCTCCTGCAGTTTGCAAAGACCGCAGCTTCAACAGATATTAGTTAATTGCTGACAGTTCTACTAGCATGGAGTGGGAAAAATGAACAAAAACTAAAACAATTTTGGCTACATAATTGTGTTGTTGAAAAATACTTTTTTGACCTATAGGTGTAAAGCATTTCATTATAGAGTTTTCAGATATTCTCGAGGGTGTCCATGTATTTCAGCCTACGAAACGTCATTTTTTTTCTTTTCTTCTTGTTTCCAATTATCTTCTTCTTTACCATTAAAGTCAGGTAAAGATAATGTCTTGATAGTATAATTGGTTGTGAATCAGTTGTTTCGGTGGGTTATCTTTACAAACCTGTTTTTATGATTCCGACTTTAATAAATGATATCACTGGAGCCAGAAACCTCAGACTCAAATTAATCCACAGTTCACCAAATTCATACTGGCAAGTTGATTCTACCTCAAGAATACACACCTGATACCTCCATGGTCTCTGACCCTTCCAAGGGCTTGACATTATGATAACGTCTAAAGACCAGCCTCCATGCCATTTTGTTTTGGAAAGCCTTTCTTCAGTCATCCAAGTGGAATGATTACTCCTTCCTCTATACTCTTGTGGAATATATTTCTTAAAAAATTAACCCAAAAATATAGACAGGCACTGGGAATTGATAGGTTGAATCTTAGCTCTGTCACTTAGCATGAGCAGGTGATGTTGCATCTCTGAGCTTCCAAGCATACCTGTCAAGTGTGACGCCGTGAGGTTCACGTAAAGAGGCAATGAGCTAGCACAATGGTAAGCCCGTTATAGGTGGTCACTGAGTACTCATTTACCCCCTGGTAGTCACCACACCTCTGCCAGGTATGACATAATTAATTCCAGTTGTGTGGGCTTGTGTGAACATGTGTGTATGCTGGGTGAACCCCTGGAAGACAGGCTCCTTTCCGTACATAGTGTCAACATTTGTTGAATTGGATTCCTTCATTTAATTACACTATGGCTCAAGAAGACTTATGTTTTCATTTAAGTTGAATGACTGACTTACTCTTGGAATTTTTATAAAGGTTTATTTTATCTCCAAGAATTAGATGGGGAAAATCCATATACATGACATTATCTAAGCTGTATCTATTGAAATAATCAATTAAATTGAAATAATTAAAACAACAGAAAGAATAGCAGTATTAGGGTTTTTAAAGTCAGATATTTGACATCATAAAAACTATGTAGACATGCATGTATGCAATTGCAGAACTAAGATTTTTAAGGATAGGTATTCCATATTGGAAAAAATATGAGCCTTAATGTTAAAATTATAGCTAAAAGCATTAAGAACCCAGATCCATTAATATTTGAAATGAGTGGTAGAATATAACGTCAAGGACTAATGGCTTCATAATATAAGGAACATACTTTAATTAAAAGTAAAATCCACTGCCCATTTGCGATCAGTGCTTGAACAGTGGCCATGAGGAAAGAGAAGGAAGGAGCGAAGAGCCCCCATTCAGCATAACAGAGCTTCTCCAGCCTCAGTCAGCCACCTGCCTCACTGGGGCAGAGCTACGTTCGTGGGTCCTTGAAGGAGAAGCCTGGACTGGCTGCATCGCTCCTGACACCTGGGCCTTTCTTCTGTGACTGCATTCTCCTTTCTCTTGTAGGTCCCCAACAGAAACACAGGCTTTTCAAGGCCAATGTCATATCATATTCTGCCCTGCTACTTATTGTGTCTTGTTCATGCTACATACTCCCTGAGCTCCAACAGTCACTAAAAAAAGTCATTGCTTATTGTTTGTGTCTCGTGGGTACTTCATCTTTGCTGCACGAACAGCCTATTTCTCCTGGTGCTTGAATTTTATTAAGTCGGTCTCTCTCTCCCTCTCTCTCTCTCCACCCCCTCCTCCATCCCTCCTTCCCCCTCTCTCTCTCATATGCGTGTGATTGTCCATAGAAGACCACACGGATGACCGCACTCTCATATGATTTTCAATTTCCAGGGAAAAAGAAATCAATTTGTGTCTCTTGTAAGCAAGAGTTTCATGTAATAATTCATTATCCACTGTGCACTTGGACAGATTTTTATTTTGATAACATTTCACACTTACAGAAATGTTGGAAGAATTGAAAAAGGAATTCCTATATACCTTTCCCCCAGATTCAGCAATGACTAATTACTTTTTGTTCTGCCTGCTAAGTGTGTGTATTTTTACATGTGTGTTTATATAAACACATACACATACGTATGTGTATATACTTATATAGTAAATTATTTATCTCCATCTACCCATCCATTTATTGTCTATATATCTATTTATCTATCTGTCCATTCAGTGGATCCTTATTATTTTTATTCATTATGTTCTATAAAGCCATCATGAACACTGAATTATTTTACTCTGTTTTTAAGTTTAGCTTTTAAGATCTTCACATTTGATACCATACAGTATTTGTCTTTCTCTGTCTGACTTATCTCACTTAGCAGAATGTCCTGAAGGTCCATCCATATTGTTGCAAATGGCTAGATTCTTGTGTCTCTTGGCTGAACAATGTTCCATTCTATAGACATCACATCGTCTTCATCCATTCATGTGTTGATGGATACTTAAGTTGTTTCCGCGTCTTGGTTATTGTGAATAATGCTGTAATACACATGGGAGTGCAAGCATTTTTCAATATCCTGTTTTTATTTCCTTTGGGTACATACCCATAAGTGAAATTGCTGGATCATATGGTAGATCTATTTTATAATTTTGGGGGGAAGCTCCATATTGTTTTCCAGGCATTGCTACTCCAATGTTACCTTGTATATAGTGGGCTGATGGGACATCGGATACCAGATTGCCCCGTTTTCCTCTGATGGCAGTTAGTTTATACAATAAAGAAGCTTTTAGGCTCTGCTTTTTGTTCCCAATGTTTTGCAATTTCATGTACAACACTAAGCATGGATCTCTTTTTGTTCGTTTGTTGACTCTGTTTCTATTGTCTTCAATCTGATGATGTGTTCCTCTTTCAGCTCTGAGAAATTTTTTTCTATTATTTTGACATCCACCCATCTTCACTTCCTTTCTCTTTCCTTGCAGAATTTGTATTAGCTGGGTGTGACTTTAATTGCTAGCTCCTCTCTCATATTTTCTGACTCTTTATATTCTTTTGTACTTTATATTTGGGGAAATGTCCTCAACCTTATTTCTGACTTGTTCTTCAATTTTATAACAGTATGTTTAATCTCTGAGACCTTTATTGTCTTCTTTGGTTATTCCTGACTTAGAGCTTTATGTTTTTGTTTTATAAATATAGTGTTTTTTTCTGACCATTCTGAACACATTCAAGTTCTCAGAGTCCTTTTCTATTTTCTTACCCTTCCCTAAGACCACTCACAATGTTTGCTCATTCTGTTCTCTCTCTTGTATGCCGCTAGTGTTCTTCACATACCTGGCGTTCCCTACTTCCCCACCCAGGCTCCTGAAGGACACAGGTTTTCCATGCTACCAAGGTCAGATGCTTCTGTAGAGTGATGAGGTGCAATGGACAGGCTTAGACCCCACCCACCAACCAAAAGTCAACATCAATTGCATTTTATTCAGGGGGAGAGGGAACGGAGGAAAGATACTCATCAGGGACTTTTGCCCAGCATTTATTTTAATTCTTTTAGAGACGAGCCTTTGGAGCTTTTTCTGTGGCCATAACGCTGGAGGTCTGTGCTCTGCGTTTGAGTTGATGAGAGGGGAGTAGGAGAGGAGTCCCGACTACTCTAGTTCCTTGTGGGAAACTCACCCATTATTTCCCTGTAAATGTAGCCATATGACGAAAGATGTTTATTCATGTCCTTCCTTAGACTGCTACTCAATCATCCTGTGTCACAGGGATGCTTGGAAGTCAGCTATGTATGTTAATATAATTGTTTTGAACCCCATGAGTCCCATGTCTAACTAATAAATAGGTTCTTTCATTTTATATAAATCTTTCCTCAGCCTTCTAAGTAGTGAGGTGTCTTTTATTATATCTCTCTTCACTGTCTTCTCTTCAATTACCTTCTCTTTTTTTTTTAATCCTGGATTTTGGTTTTTCCTTTACAATTCTGTCAGACTGTCTCTACATGGACATTATCTTAATGATCCAATTTTAGTGATCCTCCCAATCTACCTTGGGCTTTATGCAAGGCTTAATTAAGTAACAAGAAAACTATGATGTAAATATAAGGAAGACATCACCCGGAATAAGCAAATGGGTTATAGACTAGTCTACAGATCATTCATCTAGTGATCATTACTAAGATCATCTTGATGCCTAGAGACTCACAATATCTAGAGTTAGGAAATAAATCATGTGTCCTAAATAATAGCAAGAAAGAAAAACTGCTCCCTTGATTCTTGCTTGAAGTTTCACTCTTCCTTATTCCACCCATGAGCCATGTGGCATTTTTAAAAGCCTAATGTCTTCTGAATGAGCCCCTTGGTTGTTCTTTTCTTTCCTGTTTTCCTTCCCTGGTTCCTCTGTCACACTTCCTTGGTCACTAGAGGTTCCAGTGCTGATTCCTTTGATTGCTTTTCTTAAATTTAGTACAATACCTGCTTCCCCTGCCTCCAAAAATGCACCATTGGAACTCTCAAAGCTGTTCCATGTATTTCCATCTCAGGCATCTTCCAATCATACATCTGGGATCATGCCCTGTGATGGAGCAAGGGTGTAATTGTTGCGCCTTCCCAACAATTAGTTCTAAGTAGTAGCTGGTGGGACCTCAATGCACATCCACCCTGTGTGCCTGAACAGGGCCCTACACTTGGCCCATGCAAGAGCGAGTGTGCCATGCACATACGGAGTGCTGAGTGCAGAAGACACTGGCTGGGTGATGAGCTTTCATGGTGCAACAAAATGGATGGAGGAGCAGCAGCAGTACAGCATCACAGGACAGGATTTCAGGCTGTGCCCCTGTGGCTGCCTCCGGAGAGAAGGATCTGTGGCACTGCTGGTACTGGTGTCAGGTGACCAGAGGGCACCTCTCCGCTGCCTGTTGCTCTCATAAAGAGAAGAGCGTGCGGAGCGCGCACTGGATTTCTATTTGGCTTTTCAAGAACAAACGCTGCAACCACCCGGGTGCCAATCTATAAACACTTCAGAAAACAGGGTTGGAAGTCTCTTCAGATGGGCACTTTTAATCTATTCACACCAATCTCATCCAAGTTAGTGGAGCAGAACTTCAGTAACAGTGCGTGCTTTGACTGTGACTGTCTCCAATTGAACTTGATTATGTATCTCGATATGGTTTTGTGGGGAAAGTTAGAGATGGTTGCCATGACTGATAAAAATCCTGTCTTTCTGAAACGTTTGATTTACACAGATTCTTTCCATAATAATCACGTGATTTGAAAAACTAAACCACCCTTCTTTACCAAGATGATAGCCATCTTTGTCAGTTCATCCTAGAATTTGTCTCTAAAATGCCTGGCTTCATAATATGCCCTTCATTAGAGTACTGCATATTTGATGAACATGGGTCATGAAGACCATTTCAAAGCCTATTTCAAGGCATTGATGGACGTACGTATTGTTTTGTCTCCTATGTTTTATGGCCGTGCCTTGCTTTTCCTATTGGTCTAGCAGCACCCAGTGAAGAGTACAGAACTGACCTGTTCGGAAACTCCCTCCCAGAAATGAAATTCTCATCCTGTTACTTTTGTGGCTGGGGAACGAGTTTGGCACACACACACACACACACACACACACACACACACATTGTCATTTGTTTGCAAATGCAAATCACCCACTTGAAAGCTTATTCACTCTAAGGACACAGTCTATCAAACAAGATCAAGGGTACTCTTTATAGACTTGCAAACATCTCTCTTTATGTCTGTACATAAAAGGAGCTGATAAGAATAGAATTTGTCTCCCTGGGCCAAGTCCCCTAAGTAAAAACACCCGCTTCTCTGAAATTTATTGATCATAAAGGGGAAGTGTTCTAGCTAAGAGCCACTTGGCGGCTCCGGCTGTACTGATACATAACCTATCTATGGCTCCATACTATTGAGACATCTCTTGTGAGCGATTTGGGGGAAAAAACAGTTAAGACAAATTCTTAATGAACATTCTATCCATTCTTGTGTCACTTGCAGACAGCCACTTGGCTGCTTGCCCCTGGGGAAAGGAGGGCTCTCAGTCGGCCTGTGAGATTGCACCTACATGAAGTCCCCGGGGCCAGCCTTAGCCTGGGCTCTGTTTGCCCACCGGTGAGATTGTGTGCCAGCAAAGTGGGACGCACATCAGTCCTACCAACTGTCTGACTCCGGTTTCACTTTTTTCTTCTCTCTGGCATCAACTGTTCGCTTTCCTTACAGCAATGGTCTGTGAGTTCAAGCATGCAGTTGGTGGATGTGTTTCTTCCTTTCCTGCTGACTGAACTGTTCTTTTGAAATTTAGTATTTGTCAAATAAGGGAACATAGGCATCTATGTCCAGGAAAGAAGAATTCAATGGATGGAAGAGGGACAAGAGTCCAGCTCATGGAGATAGATAGTAAGAACTAGATATCAATTAAATCTGAGAGATGGTCGCCTATATACAGGATTTAAATAGGTCATCTCAACCTTGCTTCAAATTCTAAATGATCTGAAAGCTGCCAAGAATTTAGTACTTTAGTTGATTGCTTACAATGAGATAGGCAGGTAAGCTTTTTCCATTTTCCTTTTTAGCAAGATATTACAGTTCTTAAGTCTTTGTTGATCCCTGTATTTCATAAAAACATCTTTGGTGAATATGATGTTGGATACTGTTATTCTGGGATCCTTCCCTGAAATTATTTCCAAACATGAGTTAATAATGATCTCTGGTCTCTCCTTGATTATTCATTATTCTTCTGTTTTCCTCCTTTTTTGCTCCTTTGGCCTACAGATTTCTAGAGATGGTTTCAAGGACAGCTTTTTTTTCAGCCATACAAATGTTATGTTTGAACAGTTAAATTCACTCTTCATTTGTTGGTCTACACTTATTTGCCAGCCTTTTCTCTCCCGTAGACAGTTCCCATTATTCAACTGATCCCTCAGCCAGTCAAATGAAATATTATATGTTTACTGGTAATAAATGTTCAGTAGTGATTTTCAGAAAGTCTAACATTCTTTTGTTTTGTTTTGTTTTGTTTGTTGGGCTTGTTCCCATATTAACTCTAACCTGGCTTTGGAGCTGATTCTCTGCAAATCCCGTGGGTCATAGTAGAGATTCACAACCGTTCAGACCTATTTGTATTCCTAAAGTGTGCACTATGCAGAAAATGATGGAAAACTAAGGATTTGTACTCAATATCTGTTCAAATTACATCATTTTAGAATTTTCAAAATATGCTCATTAACCTATAATTTACGCTTATTGATCATCAGTATGTACTTGTGAAGGATAGTAAATGTGCATGCTGGGCATTCCTTAATATTTCTTTTAGCTTAACTAATGTGAAGTGTAATAAATTGTTAACTCAATTACCCTGAAAGAGAAGATAGAGATTTTGGAAGCATTGGATAACATTTGAAAAGTTATAAATTAGAAAAGAAAAAATGTAAATACCCTGAACCCTGAGTCACTGGGGTTTAAGGTTTCAAGTTGGTTGTCTTCAGGGCCTGAAAGCATTGATTTCACTGAAATGAATTTGGCAACACATTGAAGTCAATATCCTGAGTAATAATTCTTTTGATTGTATAAGATGTCATTAAAGTGTACTACTACTCCATTGTTAAATTTAAACTACTGCCTAGAAAATACTAATTATACTGCCATATGTGTATAACATATACACATACACAGATACTTACATATACGTATATAACATATAAACTATAAAAAATGGAATTTTATATAGAAATTCTCCAGAGGTGGTCCATCAGTGTTGCAACATGGATCTATACAATGAAATTGAAACGCAAAAGAAATGATTTGTCATGCTACCAATCTCATTCAAGTTGTCCTAAGAATGCTTTTTTGTTGTTGCTAAACTCTAAGCATCATTTTGATTTCCACTGAGATCTTGAGAGGAGATCTTGACACCCGACCTACACTGAGTGAACTATGAAATTCAAATATGAAATGTAAATATTTAGATATATTCATTTGTGTGAAAATGGTCATCTAGGCAAAAAGCACGTCACTCAGGACTGGGATACCACAGTCCATACAATTATTGAACAAGCCAGGGTAAGCAGTGTGGAGGGAGAACGGAATCCATCCAACTTGTAATCATCGGCTGGGATAGTAACTGTCTTCGGTGGTTTCTGGAGCCATTAGACGCTTGCTGCACACCCTGGAGGGCGTGAGCCATGAAAGTGGAGTGAAGATAAGCGCACCCTGGGGCCTCCTAAGCTGCAAAGCGCAGATGTGCTCACCCATATTCTGATAACTGTTGCTTGGAGAAATCCTGTTTTTAGTAAAAGCAGACAAAGAAGGAAAAATGGCATTTTCCTTCCATAAAGGTCTGTCAGTTTAATCTCTCATTTTTCAAGCATGTGGGGGCAACTGAACTGGGAATTTTTATGTAGATATATCTTTCCCTTTAGAAACGTCTTTCAATATTGCAGAAGTTCCTCTTACAGTGAAGTTTTAAGACCTGACTGTACATTAGGTACGATGGCTGAATAAATTAACCCAAATGTCATCTTTGGCATCAGGGCTTTAATAAAGTTATGTGGTTGGTCTATATTGCCAGACATCAGTTATTTTCCATTTGTAGAGGACAGAGAAAGAACAGTGTTTCAATATTTATTTTTCCTCAATATGGAATTGATGCAGCCTAAGATTTTAAAAACAAAAAGAAAACACAGAGCTCCAGTAGGTACTTACCTTTTAATGCACTCTATTATTCAGCTCAACAGTAGGAATCTTTCTATTTTATCATTTTTGTTGCTCTAAATAAACAGACCTGCTGTTATTACAGGCAAAAGTAAGATGGGTCTAAGAATAAGAAAAGCTCAGGAACTAGTGGTCCCTAATTCTTATCAATCCTTGAAGATTATGGGGTTGGAGTAGGTTTCTAATAGTTTATGTTGGATTTTTTTCTTGCTTCTTTTATGTTCTTCTCCTTTGGGGTTCTACTTCATATGAAGTGTGATATTTGTACAGGTGGCAGTCTCTTTAGCAGATATGGCCTTGGATTTTTGTAGAGGGAAATAGATGTGACTCGATTTGACTGAAAAGGATGTGTAGAGGACCTGGAAGGACTAAGGAAAGGGAGAGCAATGTAATAACTGCAGTATGAGGGTGAGGAGAAGGTATTTCCAATTATCTGGAAAGTCTGTATTTCTCTCCATCATATAACTAGATAAAAGAATGTTATATGGGGCTAATCTAGCAATGCTGTTGATCAGAAAACTGTAAAAGAGGATGTTTAAACCTGTGACCCCCTCCCCCATCCGGACCTATGTTAAATTTTGCTGTTGTTTGCTGTTTATTCATTTTAGAATTCAGTTCTTTGGGGTTGTCATGTTCTCAAGAGTTTGTGACCCTAACATGATTAAGAACCTTAAGAACTCCGGGACACAAAGTTTGTGTGGTTTTCTAAAACACTGTGGAAATTAAAGATAAGCATGCAAGGTAGGCCAGAGGACAGAATTCGACTAACAGGAGAAAAGCTGTAAAACCAATAACTCTTACTACATTCATAATTGAAATGAGGTCACAGGACAACTGCTGCCTCCAAGATTGGAGAGAGAGAAAGGCCAACACAGACAAGCACAACTTGCTGGAGCAGAAATGCTTTAGTAGAAACCTCCCTGTGAGCCAGTGCTGGGACCAGAAAAGCTGAGCTACAGCTTTGTTTCCAGGGGGAACAAGGCTTAGGGGACCCCTCAGCTTTTATGATTTTATCCCCATGACCTCCATCAGGTTCTGACTAAACCTGAGAGGAAAATCTCCCTGTGCTTCTGGAAGATGGAGGAAAAAACAAACCACTGTGATATCTGCATCAGAATACTTGAGGCAAAAACTGAGATAACTGCAAAAGAAATAGATGAAACCACGATTGTAGCTGCAGGCGTCCACGTTCCTCTTCAGGAATGGATAAACACAGCAGACAGAAAATGTGTATGGACATAGTTAAACTCAATAGCACCATCAATAAACTGGGTATAATCGACATCTATGGACTATTTTATTCAATGACAGTAGAATATACGTCCTTCTCAAACTTCCATGGAACATTAACCAAGATAGAGCACATTCTGGGCCATCAGACAAACTTAACAAGTTTAAAAGAATAGCAAACATACAATGTCTGCTCTCAGACCACAGTGGAATTAAACTAGAAATCCAGAACACAAAGATAAATGAAAAATCCCCAAATACATGGAGATTAAACAACACACTTCTAAAGTAGCACATAGGTCAACAAAGAAATGTCAACAGAAATTTAAAATATCTTGAACTACATGAAAGTGAAAACAACTTATCAAAGTTTGTGGGATGTAACAAAAGCAATGCTTAAAGGGAAATTGAGAGTAATAAGTGATATGTGAGCAAAGAGGAAAGATCTTAAACCAATAACTTAATGAGAAAAGAAGAGAAAATTATAATAAAACTAAACAGGAAAAATAAATGATATAACTTAGAGCAGAATTCAAGAAATCAAAAAGAAAATGAAATCAAAAGCTTGTTCTTTGAAAAGATGAATAAAATTGATAAGGCTCAAGTTGGGCTGAGAAAAGAAAGAATTCTCAAATTACTAATACCGGAAATAAAAGAGACATCACTATAGAGCCTGGGGACATTAAAAAGATAATAAATGGTATGAACAACTCTGTGCCCACAAATTTAATAACCTAGGTGAAATGGACCAATACCTTGAAACACAATCTGCCAAAACTCACACAAGAAGAAACAGATGATCTTCGTAAGCCTGTATCTATTAAAGAAATTGAATTAATAATTATTAGTCACCCCAAA
This sequence comes from Noctilio leporinus, assembly GCA_004026585.1. NCBI lineage: Eukaryota > Metazoa > Chordata > Mammalia > Chiroptera > Noctilionidae > Noctilio > Noctilio leporinus. Next base: position 19,432 of record PVIW01006769.1, on the reverse strand, counting down.
AAAGAATATGCATTCTTTTTAGACTGCCAAGACAGGTTCACTGCTGAATTATGCCAAACATTTAAAGAAAAAATAACACCAAATTTCTGCAATTTTTTTAGAAGATAAGTAGCAGAAGTAATACCACCTAACTTTTTCTATGAGCCCAACATTAATACCAGAAATCAGACAAGAACATTACATAAAACCTACCAACCAGTAACTCTCATAAACATAGATACAAAAATTATTAAAATATTAGAAAGTCAAATTCAACAATGTAAAGAAAGAATTCCACACCAGGATCAAACGGGATTAATCTGAGGTGTGCAAGGCTTGTTAAACATTTGAAATCAATTAGTGTAATCATCACAGCAATAGGTTTAATAAAAAAAACCACATGATTGTATCAATAAATGCAGAAAAAGCACTGGGCAAAATCCAACACCCATTCATGATTTTAAAAACCTCTCAGTAAACTAGAAATAATGGGAAACTTCCTTATCTTGGTAAAGAATATCTGCAGAAAACCTACAACTATCATTATATTTAATGATGAGAAACCAAAAGCTCTTTCACTAAAAGAAGATGTCTTCTCTCACCACTCATTTCAACCTCTACTGGAATAAGATAAACAGGAATAAGAGGTATACTAATCAGGAAGGAAGAAACAAAGTGACATGATTGTCTATGTGAAATTATGAAATAACTAGCCAAAAAACATTTTTGAACTAATAAGCAACTATGGCAAAGTTGTAGGATGAAAAGTTAATACACAAAAACCTGTTGCTTTTCTGCATACCACCAACGAACAACCGAAATGGATTGAAAGGAGCTCATCTGAAAAGCTACGTACTGAATGTTAGTCTATGACATTCTGGAAAAGGTAAAACCGTGGACACAGTAAAAAGTGAGTGGTTTCTCGGGTTTGGAGGGGGAGGGTGAGATGAATGGTCAGAGCACAGAAGATGTTTAGGGCAGTGAAACTACTCTGCATGGTAATACAAAGGTGGCACATGTCATTATACATTTGTGCAAGTGGAATGGGCAATGCCAAGAGTGAACCCTAAGGTGAACTATGACTTTGGATGATAATGATGTTCAATATACGTTTTACTTATAACAGATGTTCCCCTTTGGTGAAGGATATTAAAAATGAGGCTATGCATGTGTGTGGGCAGGAGATGATTTGAGATGCGGCACTTCTCTAATGATGTCTGAGAAGAAGGGTGTAGTATATTGGAGATGGTTGAGACACTGTTGTGAGTTAGAAGTTACGTTAAACACTGACTAGAACATTAATTACATAGCTTGATTAAATGATGTAATCCACCTGCACCAGGGCTTTCTCAGCCATCAAATGGAGAGAATTACATTTAACACGTGAAGTTCTTGTGATGGTTGACTACAGAGTTTTCTGAGAATGAGTCACCTTCATGTATGCCCTTATTTGAATCTGTAACTTATTGAAAACCCTTCCTCTTCTCTGGATCCAAGCCAGAGCTGAAAAACATGGGTCATCTGCTGGTGACTGAGGACTCCAGGCAAATGATCCCAGGCCTTAGATTTGAGGAGCTAGGTAAGCATCCGTCTAGAATGCTGGAACTGTTAGTGGCCTTAAAGATGTTCCCATACAGCCTTCATTTTTATAGCAAATTGCACACCTTAGCTTTTAGCCAATGACAGAGCTAAGACGTAAATTCAACTTTATGACTCAAGTTTTGTGTATGTATCAAGCCAAGGGCAGCAGAGCGTCCCTGCCAGAAGTGGAGACAGTTCTAGACCAAGGAGGATGTGCCTTAGAAATTTGGAAGAGAAAATGTTTTTTTGTTCCACACTTGTGAGTCTCATCACTTATTGTGCGTGAAGCATTCATTGGCCTATGAGCCACGGTGACCTGGGGAAATGTTAAATAATGGATTTTACCATTGGTGCCCGGTAACTTCTGTGCTCCATTAAATATTCCCTTTCTGTTGGCCCTCATGCTTGCTTTGTCTGATGCTTAGATTCCTAGGCACTTCATGTTTCTTCCTGACTTGACGTGTTCTTCCCCTCCCTCTGTCCTCAAAATGACTGGGAGGGTAGCAGATTATATAAATGAAATGATTCAATATTCCAGTAAGCAAGGTAACTATGTCCAGACCTTGTACCAGGTACTGGTGATACAGCGGTGAAAGTGACAGGTGTGAAACTTCCCCTAGCAGCGAGCCAGACTGATGGGTCACTTACCACAGGCTGTAAAGAGTTGTGTTTTTTTTTTTCTGGGTGCGGGAAGGCTGGGTAGGTAGGGAACCACTAATAAAGTTGAGTATTATTCATAATTTATTAATTGGTTAAGTGAAGTACTTTTTATGAAATACCCATTTGAGATATTATTTTTTTGCTTATTTTTTTTATTGTTGTTGTATTACATCCATCACCTTTTTTGCTCCCCTCCATCCCCTTCCCCACCCACTCTTTTTTTTAGCTCATTTTTAATTGTGTTTTTGTCTTCATCTCATATGCACAATATCTTTACATATTCTGGATGTTAATATTTGTTATTGCAGTGAGTTACATGGTGACCCCCAAAAGATATGTCTACCTGGAACCCGTAATATGACCTTATTTGGGAAAAGGGCTTTTATAGATGTATAGATGGAAGGATCTCAAAGATGGGTATGCATTTGATGAGGGCGGGCCCTGAATTCAATGGCAAGTGCTCCTAGGAGATCAGAGGAGGGAGAAGCTGCGGGAAGTGGGCCCCTATCTGGGGACACAGGGATGGGAGTGACAGAGCGCAGGCCAGGGCCCCACAGCCTGCCAGGAGCTGGGCGAGGCAGGAAGCACCCTCCCCTAGAGCTTTTGAAGGGAATGCAATTTTACTGACACGATTTCTGCCTTCCAAGCTCTGAGAGAATGCGTTCCTGTCGGTTTAAGTCGCTAAGTTTGTGGTAATTTATTGCGGCAGATTTAGGATACTAATACAGCCACATAGGTATTTCAAATCATATAATCTGAATAATGGCAGTCATTCCTTTTTATTTCTTACCTTTCATATCCCTATGCATTGTCTAGAAACCCCAGCATAAGGTCCATTCCCTGCTGTATGCCTAACGTCTAGAACAGTGGCATATTCCTGTCATGTAACCAGAAAGGGCAAACCTACGGTAAATAGTGCATTTGATATTACATTTCACTATGCAAATATCATTGTATAAAGATTTTTCGGAACAAAATGGCAACCTGCATCCTGCCTACAAGACTTGTAGAGATGTGTGCGGTTCATGCCTTGCAACTATCTCCCAACATGTCTGTTTATTTACTCAACAGAATGTTACTGAGTATGAGCATCCCATAGAGTAAACACTCTCAGCCAGTGAGCTCACCGTGATCACATCTGGTGGGAGTGGCCAGACCTAGCGCAGTGAGACAGTGGGAAAGGCCTGAAGAGAGCCAGTTTGCAGAGGCGCAGAGCGGTTCCAAAGCCGTGGTTGAGGGAGAGGTTGGGTGTAGAAGTCCCTGACATTGTTAATGGCAGCGTGGCTGCAGCCCTGGTTGCAGGGCTGTAGAGGTTGCCCTGCAGTGGTTGCTGTACAGGTTGCAACCTGTAGAGGTTGACTACAAACTATGCCCAGCACCATCCCCAAGAGCAGCTGCTCTGGTTCCAGGAGTGTGAGGCCTTTGCTAACTGCAGCATGCGTGCGTTCCTGCCTAGTGCTTGTGTGCTGTGCCGCCTTCCCGGCTACCACCGTCTGCATCTCAGGGAAGCTCGCTTACGCCAGCTCCTTTCCAAGGATTTATGTTAGGGATTTCTTTAACAAGTGGATAGATAGTTATCTGATGACCCTGTTTTCCTACTTTATATTTTATTGTCTATTCTATTACAGTTGTCCCAGTCTTTCCCTTGTTGCCCCCCTCCACCCAGCCTACCCCCTGGTCACTCTTGAGTTTAAGGTATTGTTCTTGATGCTGTGAGGGTGTGAAGATACGGAGGCTTAATTTCTCCCTGTAATAATGCACAGTGTAGTCGGTGACATCATAGATCCTCCCCTATTTTTGAATTCATCACTTGACATGGAGTCACAAACATTTACCGACCAAGCGTTGCCCTGTGCACTGAGGATGTGGCTATGGTCCTGTTTCCTCTTCCAGCAGGAGGGGCCTCCAGAAAGGGCTTTTTCTTCTGAACCTTATAGCCCAACTGGTGTAGGTAGGGGATGAATAAATAAGTTTTGGGTCAGGGAATGTTCAAGTGTTACTTAAAAACCTCAGTGAATGGATGGGTAGAGAAGGACGATCATGTGCTGAGGGAGAACAGGCGAATGTTGGGTTGAGCTGACTTTGCTGCAGACACAATCAACAAACATCTGACTCCAGGCCACGGCCGGCCATGAATTGCTTGTTGGTTTTTCGTTTGTATACTGTCGATACTGAACAAGCGTCCTCTGGGTGGCTGCTTCGGGGAGGTGACTCATGAGCTGGGTGTTTACAGTGAGGAAATGAAAGGGGCACGACAGCCCCTGGGAGAACGCAGTCCAGCACGAGCTCGGCAGTGAGTGGCTGCGGAGCTGTCACTTGAGGGGTTTGTTACCGGGTTCGGAGCTTTCCTACCTGATGTCACAAAGGCTTCTAAAGTCATCATACTACGGTAATAAGGTCACAAAATAAAGACATAAAAAGTAACCATGAAAGTACAAAGCCACTGAAGAGTAGAATGAGGTCTAAGGGGTGACCCTTCTGGAGGACAATGCTTACTGTTTTCTTTTGCTACCTTGTTCATACATCGGACTGTCTCAGGTGGTGGATGATTCAAAAGACTGCCACCTAAATGACAATTTTTACTCACTGTCTGGGTTTAAAACTACACAGAAGAAGCCCTCATCCTCCTGGGGTGAAAGTCATAGCAACCCAAGTAAGCCAGACTTGGTCACTTTCAGGGTTTGGAGTCTTAAGCCACTGCTCAATTATTAATTTTAATGGAGGTTTTAGGATCAGTCGGAGTCATAGTTTGTATCTCCAGCAGAGACAATACCTCCAGGAGATTCTTACTGGTGGGTGTCAGATATGTTGGCGTCTCATGTTAGCAGGACAGGCATGAGCCAGCATTCGACACGGTTCCTTGAATGAAAGCTGAGGCGCATGATTATGTTGTTGAAGAACATTTCCAGTCTTTTGGATATCTCAAATGCAAACAAAGGTGATATTTATAGAGCTCTCCCCACAAAACACTTCTAAAAGGTGTTGGCATTGTGTGTTGCTACTTTAATCAGAGACAAAGCAGACGAATTTCACGAGGTAGTCATGGTGAAAACATCAAATTTTATGGTTTGTCACAGATTAATAAGCAAATAATATTAAGGCTGTGTGAACCCTTTTTCAATAACTTGAAGTGATTATCAAAGATTACACAGGGCATGTTTAGCAAAAGAACAAAAACTAATAAATAGGAACATCAATCTGTAAGCTGTGCCTCATTAATTCTCTACACGCCAGTGAAATTGGAGTAAAGCAAGAAATAGTCATTGTATAATATCCAGCATGGAGAAGTTTTTAAATACTATTTTTCATTAATAATTTAAGAGAAGAAGCCCTGGCTGGTGGCACAGTGGATAAGGTGCCAGCCTGCGAACCCAAAGGCTGCTGGTTCGATTCCCAGCCAGGGCACATTACTAGGTTGCAAGCCAGGTTTCCAGCCAGGTCCACAGCTGGAGGCAGGTGAAAGGCAACCATACATGGATGTCTCTCTCCCTCTCGGCCTCCTTCCCTTCCCCTCTCTCTGGAAAATAATAAATAAAATCTTTAAAAATAATAATGATTTAAGAGAAGAAATGAAACGGCCATTTCTATAGAGTGGATTCCCTGATTTGACACTTTAAATACTGCCAAGTAGTAAAGAATTATTCCAAGAGAAGCCTGGCCTTTGCAGTAGGTAGAGTGTGGAGTTTCCCAGGGAGGCAAACAGGGAACAGCTGGAGCGTAATCAGGCCAAAGGCACCGCTTCCACCACCACCACGCCCCCGGGAGGAACCCCCCGGGAGGAGCCCCGCTCTGGTGGGATCTTGAGAGTTCTGTAGGCTGACCCAGGAGACCTGGAATGAGAAGCAGCTGGGTGCCAGGAGCCCCTTGTCATGGGTCCCTCTGTAAGGAGTATGGCTGGCTCAGGCCACACGTCACCTACCAACAAACCTCACTCCTCTTCAATGCCAGGGCTGTGGTGCCCCCTCTGAAGGGCAGTGCTGGCTGCAGGAAACACTGCAGCCCAAGGACCATGCAGGCGCCCAAGGCTGGCACTGGCAGTTTCTAGACAACAGGACATGTACTTCGAAGAGCCAGTTTCCATATGGGTGTCTCTGCTACAAGATGTACAAATGTCTAATCTTTGTTGTATACCTGAAACTCATCTAAAGTGTCAATTATAGTAGAGAAATAAATTTTAAAAAGAATCAACCTGGTTTTATTTTCCAACACTATCAATACCTCGTGTCTTCTGCTATTGTGCCATCTTCCCTGTTTAAAAGTTTATGCTGCAGGGACTGTGGGTGGGTTGAAGTATTTTTACCACACTGATCATGTGATCAGAATGATTTTGCAGTGCTTTGTAGATCAGAAGATAGAGATAGAAGGCAGGAGGTAGGGACAACTTTGCCATACCAAATAGTCCTTTTATGTTTCATTTTTTAAATGTCACATAGTGACCATTCATATTTTACATACAATTTGAAGATGTCATTCCACTCTCAACAGTGACATTGAGTCCCTGTTTTCTCTACTGATGAGCAGTGGAAGGCAGCTTCAGTTGATAAGGAGAAGCTCTACATACGATCAACATGTAATTCAATTAATAAGGCAAAGACTTCTGTGATATAAATAATATCTTGTGTTTATATGTTACCAATAATAATAATATAAATGGAGAGAGGGAGGGAGGGAGGAAGGAAGGAAGGAGAAAAGGGAGGGGAAAAGAAGGGTGGGAGAGAGAAATGGAGAATCAAGAAGACAAGAGAAAAGGATTATATCAAATTATTCTAATGGTAAGTTTCACTTACATGAAAATTTTCCTTTATATTTGCTGTTTGTCACACTAATTTAGATGCTGTTGCATATCATAGTCATTAGTTCTCTGCTTTCTGAGGACAGTGTGGGATTATACTTCGAGGTCTGTTCAGTCCAGTGAGGCTGCATGGTGGGGGAGGAACAGCGAGGTCAGGGTAGAAGCATGTGGGTCACATCTGAGCTGGGACACTTGCTTGTTGATGGACGATCCCCTGGAGCTCAGCCTGCACCTCTGAGACTGATGGCTTTTTACCAAGGCGCGTCTGCCTCAACCACATAGGCTGACACTGGCCTAAACACACCCTCCCTGTGTTGACAGCCTTCGTGTTTCTCCCATTTGGTCATTTCTAGTCTCCACGATGAGCACAGGCTTCTGCTCCCCTGTGATGTTAACCTGAGTGACAGAGCAGGAGTTAAACTGCACTTTACCACACGTCAGATTTCCCTGTGTTTTCATTTGAATGTAATAATTTCCACATGCCCCTGTTCCCAGCATGTACAGGCAGACCTGGGAGATACTGTGGGTTCAGTTCCAGGCCACCTCAATAAAGCAAGTCATAATCTGTTTTGCGGGTGGAGGGTCTTGCTTTCAGTTTGTCAAACACCTGTGCAGCATCATAAAGTGAATCACACGATGCCTGGTAGCCTTCCTCTTGTCAGCAGTCCCCAGCGGAGCGGCGCATTTGCCGCTTGCTGAGCCTCCCCTGGTGCACCGTTACCTCCCCGTGTCTCCGGTTCAGGGTTCTCTCTCTCGGTGTTTACATGCAGTGGGTTTGGACAAGCATAGGAGACAAGTGTTGACCTTTAGAGTATCCTACAGAGTATTTTCACTGTCCTAAAAGTCCTCTGTGCTCTGCTGTCCCTCCCACCAACCTACTGGCAGCCACCGACGTTTTCTCTGTCTCCATAGTTCTGCCTTTTCCGAAGTGCGGTCTGGTTGGAATCACGCAGAATGTAGCTATGTTGCATTGGCTTCTTTCACTTAGTTATATGCATTTAAAGCTCCTCCTTGTCTTTTCGTGGCTTGATGACATTTGCATTTAGTGCTAGGTAACATTCCATTGTCTGCTGGTACCACAACTTCTTTCCACTTACTTACAGAAGGATGTTTCTATGTTTTAAAAATTTGAATAAAGCTGCTAGTAAATATCCACATACAGATTTTTGTGTGGACCCAAGTTTTCAACTTTGAGTAAATACCAAAGCAGATGCTGGCTTGATTGTATAGTAAAAGTAAGTTTCATTATATTTATCTATTTATTTATTTTGTAAAAGGTTTTATTACTTTTTTAGAGACAAGAGAAGGGAAGGAGAAAGGGAGAGAAACATCAGTGTGTGGTTGCCTTTCGCATGCCCCCAGCTGGAGACCTGGCCTGCAACCCAGGCATGTGCCCTGACTGGGAATCCAACCAGTGACACTTTGGTTCACAGGCCAGTGCTCAGTCCACTGAGCCACACCAGCCAGTGCTGTCAGTTCTTTTTGTCATAGGTCATACATATTGTTGGTGTTGTATCTAAAGAGTCATCGTTATACCCAAGATCGTGTAGGTCTTCTCCTACATTATCTTCTAGGAATTTTATAGTTTTGTGATGTATGTTTAAGTCTACTACCCATTTTGAGTTAATTTTTTGAAGAGCGTCAGGTCTGTGCCTAGCTTTTTTTTTGCATGTGGATGTCCAGTTAGTCCAACTCCATTTGTTGAAAAGATTATCCTTTCTGCATGGCATCTTTGTGAAATATCAGTTAACTCTATTTATGTTGGTCTATTTTATGTTCTCTGTTCTGTTCCGTTGTTTATTTGTTTTGTCACTAGCACCATACTGTGTTGATTGCTGTAGCTTTCTAGCATGCCTTGAAGTTGGGTAGCATCAGTTCCCCAATTTTGTTCAATTCTGTGTTGGCTCTTCTGTATCTTTTGCCTCTCCAAATAAACTTTAGAATTATTTTCTTTTCTCTTTACTATATTGTATAAGCATGTGTTTTGCTTTTGGTAACCATCACTATTTCAAACTGAACTATACCATAATTAACCCTACCTCCGAAGATAGTTTGAATTCTTTTCAATATTTTTGATACATACTTTTAACTTCCCTTGTCCTTGCTTATATCTGTTTAACTTCCTGCATGAACAGATTTGGACTAGAACCAAACATTTGTTCCCCCCAAATGTTTCTGGATGTCCTTAGGTGTGACCTACTCATGTTTATGAGTGAACTGATTCCTACTGGGAATGCCATGCTCATTAGGTGCATCCATGACCAAGTCTCTCTGGAATCCTCTTGGTGAAGTTGACAAAATAAAGAACTAAACTGTCCACTGAACCCAACTCAGGAGCCACCTGAGAAAAAGCATGTCTGTTTATCCTTTGACTTCCTCTATATTCAAAGAGTCATGAAACTACTATAACTTATGATGAAGTTGTCTTATATCCATTGCTTGAAATGGATTCTAATGTATTTTTTTTATTCAGAGGGTTGAGATGTGCAATTATGGGAATTATTTTCAAGGAGTTTCTCAGCTTTGGTGTATGATCAGTTAGCAGCCTGTGCCATCACTTTAATAGGTCTCTAGATTTGTCTGAGCACCAGCAGAAGGGACTTTCACATTGTCCTGAGAAGCTCCACAACTCACATCCAAATTAGCATCTTACCACTTCTACCCCACCAGCTCCTCAAGCAAGCATAACTGCTCAGCACTGATAAAGTCTAAGCTAAACTGAGATCTTTTCCCCAATAATTAATGCTGCAATTAACATCTTTGAGCATGCAGATTTATTTACATGTATGAATTCATGATATATATTGATCAGTTTCTTCCAACACTGATTGCTTTTTACCAAGTGTCATTTGCACCAATGGCCTAATTGCACCCTCCATGATACTGATGAGGTTAATATTTTTTCCAGTTGGATAATTTAACAAAGAAAAATGTATCATCTTACTGCATTAAACTTGAATTTATTTTTATTTTTCATTTGGAGATTATGAATTAAAATTAGAAATAAGAATTTGTAGCTTTTTAAATAACTTTTTATTCAAGTAATACAAATTCTTGGTAACCAAATAACACAGATGATCTTATGATGAATGTGAACTATTTCTTGAGCCTTCTCAAGAAATAGAAGTAAACTCAGTTATTACTCTGCAGAGGAATACTCTTTTTAAAACAGCTTCTATTTTAGATTTTCTTTAGGTCATTTCTATAGCTCATATATTTTTATCTTCATTTATTGGCTTATCAACTTTATCTAATGATTTCCCAATATATAAAATGAAGTTTAGCTCACTTACAGTGGTCCATTATCCCCTCTCCTTTTCCCAATGTTACTCTCCTGTTCAATTTTAGAAATATATATAATCAGCTTAAATTATATGCAGTGGTCCGGTTACCTATTGCTGCATAGAAACCATCCAAAAAATATAATATCCTAAAGTAAGAATTTCATTCAGCTCACTCAGCCATTGCTCAGTAGGGACTACTTGTTTCTGCCCCACCATGTCTGGGCCTTGGCTGAAAAGGTTCAAAGACAGACACGTCTGAGTTGGTTGATCTCTTGGGAAGGTTCCCTGTTTTTTTCAGTCAGAATGTGGCTGGAGGTGGAGTCATTGCAAAGATGTTATCACACACATACCTGAAGGCTGATGCTAGGTCGTGCTGTGACCTCACTTGGGACTGTCAGTCAGAACTTCTGGACTCAGTCTGTCCACGTGGCTTGGGCTTCCTCACAGCATGGCAGCTTCAGAACCTGTGAACTTCTTATATGGTGGCTCAGATCTCCAAATGTAAGTGTCCAAGGAGAGCGAGGAGAAAGCTGTGTGCTCTTTCCTGTCCTAGCCTCAGCAACTACTCAATGCCATGTCAGCGTCATTCTCATGGTCAAGTGGGAGTCACCATGGTTGGCCCAAAAATAAGGCTAGTATAGAGGATAGTCTTTCCTCTGGATGGGAGGAATGTCAAATAGTGTACAAGTGTGGTTTCAGATGCCACAGTGACCGTGTAAGTACTGTTAAAGGCCAGCCAAAGCAATGTGCTGGCTTTCATTTCCTTCTCTACACAGTGGATATCAGAACCAGGCCAGCCAAAGCAGTGTGCTGGCTCTCATTTCCTTCTCTGCACAGTGGATATCAGAACCAGGCCAGCCAAAGCAGTGTGCTGGCCTTCATTTCCTTCTCTACACAGTGGATATCAGAACCATTGCACTATATACAGAAACTCAATTGAGTTTTCTTTTCTTTCGTACCATCAAATACTTGATGTGATGTTACATTTTGATTTTGCTTTATCGTTTATATTTGAACCGTGAACATGTTACACATTTCTTTCATTTTGCTCTTGAATCTCTAGTCACATTTTTTGTCTTACATTTTCCCTAATGTATCAATAGCACCTTGTAGTTATTGAACCCCCTTTTACCCCTAGAAGGCTTTCTTCCCATCTTTGTTTTTGTTGTTGTTGATGTTGTTTTGTGCCAGGCTGGCAGGTTCTGTCTAGACATGTGGCATAGCCCTCCTTGAGCCATCTAGACTTCTATTTTCTTGGCTTACTCTTTCTTCTTTGGAGTTCATCCTCTGAGAAGGGGTCTCTATGAGGAAAATTTTCTGAGCTTTTATGTACCTGAAATTGTCTGCTGTCCTTGTTAAACTTAATAGCTTGGTTAGATATGTAATATTACAGGTTAAAAGTAAGTGTTGGCTCATAATTTCAAAGGAATTTTTAAAGTGTCTTCTAGAATCCAGTACTATTAAAGAGAATTCTGATGTTAGTCTCATTAACATTCTTTGTAGGTGTCCTGTCATTTTTTCCCCTCATTTTTCTTGACTGTTTTCCCATATTTGGAATATGTTTTTTAGAATTTACCTTTATGATTGTTTTATTCAGTTTCAAAACAAGTTTCTACATGTAGGTCTATTTTAAGTGATTGTGCATATCAGGTTATGGGGCTTTTCAACATGAAAACTGCTATCTTTTAGTTCTGAGATATTCTTGCAATATTTTTGGTGATTTTCTCTTATCCAATTCCTCTTTTCTATTTTACAGGATACCTAATAATTAAAGCTTGAGACTGCATATGTCTTGGCTTTTCTCTTATATTTTTCATTCCTCACTCCTTATTGGACTTTTAAAATCTTTAATATGATTTTCTTCTGTAATTGATCCTTTTTTCCATAACATCTTGTTCTTATTTTATAGTTATAACTTTTCAAATGTTTTTTGAGAAGATTAAAGTGTTCCATTTTAAAAGCTCTGTTCTTTGAATTATCTAGGTTTTGCTTCCAGTTAAGCCTGTCTCTTCTTTATCCTACCCTTCTCTCTGTTCATTTGATCTTCCCCTAATTACTGTCTTTGTTCATATGCCTGACATACCTATTTACATTTTTAAGTGACTAGAGTTTCTTCTGCTGCTCTATAAGTAGATATTCTTTCCAATTAGTAGAAATTCTGACTTGGAACTCCATGGGATAAGAGGGATGTGGTGTGAACTGGCCAACTGACATTTACGCTGAGCAAATGGGTGGTAGCTGTCAGAGCAGTGAAGCTCCAGGTACCAGATAGGGGATGGTTTTCGGTGGATTCAGCTCCCAAATTGTGTGTCTCTAGTTTGCTTTTCAGTTCAGTTTGTTCATTAGTCTACATGAGTGCAGTCATACGGTATTTGTAATTCTCTGACTGGCTTACTTCACTTAGCCTAATATTCTCCAGGTCCATCCATGCTGCCGCAAAAGGGTAAAATGTTCTTTTTAAAATTAAAAAAAACTTTTTTATATCCCAGTAAACATTTTTTATGTACTTATTCTTTCATTTTGGAGGCTCTTCAGAAATTTGGAAATTAACTTCTGTGTCCAATCTTCCTTATTGAAATTGGTTTATAACTACGTTGTTTTAAACTACAGGACGGATTTTAATTCTATAGACATTCAGGGGGAAAGAAATGGGCTTCTTTCCTGTTTCCCATGCCAGCATGATTGTGTGCATAAAAAACAAGAAAATAAAATAAAAAACAACACAAGATGCCTGGTTCACATCAGGATCTTCATGTCCCACCTGCAACCATGTGAAATGTTATACTCAACCATGTGGTAAAAAATCCCTATGTCTCCAAAAGTGAGGCTTGCTCATCAGTGGTAGCCATGTGCCTCTCAAGAACTGAATCACTGCCACCAAACACATTTGGATTCTGTCCCTGCTGTATGCATTTCTTGGAGGGCATGTTGCAAAGAGCAGCTGTATATCTCATTAGCAAAAGTATATAGATCATAGAAATTGAGTATAAATAGAGAAGATGACAGACTTCATATAGGGAGGTAAAAGGCATTTCACTTGGGCAGCGTGATCCAAGTGAACAAATTCATAGTGTAATATTTGGAGCTCCAACACAGCCTTGAGTCACTACTACCTGTTGACTAACATCCACAGGGTTTTTTTTTTTAAGACTTTATTTTTTATTTCCAGAGAGAAGGGGAAAGGAGAGAGGCAGAGAGGGAGAGAAACATCAACGTATGGTTGCCTTTCACCTGCCTCCAGCTACGGCCATGGCTGGAGACCTGGCTTGCAACCTGGGTATGTGCCCTGGTTGGGGTATCAAACCAGCAATTTTTGGGTTTGCAGGCCAGTGCTTTATCCATTGTGCCACCAGCCAGGGCTCACAGTTTTTATAATGATGTACAGACATGAGAGCATGGAACCCATGATGGTATGGGGGTGGGGATACCCCTTCAAAAAGAGGAGGAGAGGCTGATGATCTATCCTCAGGGTGGGACACTGGAGGCAAACCCACCTCTTCAAGTGGCATATCTGTGCCTGCAGAGTAAGTTTTCCATTTCCGGGCTGCCATCTTGAACATGCTGAGTGTATCCATATCGCAGGATGGGCGGAGAATTTTGAAGCAAACACTAGGAGCCTTTCCTGTGATACATCTAGAATTACTTGTTTTTAAGAAGTCTTATTGCCTAAGTAGTCTTTCACATACTTCCTAGTTTAAATTCTAAGATGCCTTTATGATACCCATCATCGTATGAGTAATGGATAGAGGGAGCAGAAATTTAGGACAGAATTGACTCATCGTAAAAACAGGTGTAGTGTAATATAAAGAAATTCCTTCCTATAAATTAGAAGAACAGCCCATTGATTGCTGGTCATTCTCATCAATGTCCATTTTATGTCTTTTCTCCTCAAATCCCTCATCCTCTTCCCCCACTGTCGCTTTCACTCTCACTCTCACTCTCAGCTGATTATTTTCTTTCTCATTTCACTGAAGAAGTCAAATCAATCAGAAGGAAACTTCCCCATTTGCCCCCCCATCGCATGTGCCTAGCACCTGCCCCACAAACTCACCCTGCTCACAAATCATCACAGATTCCTCTCCTTAAAGCCAAGGACACTGCTGAGAGTGGGATGGCTCCACTCCAGCCTACTTGCTCCCTCCTCTCTCTGCGTCCTCATTAACTTTTCAGTCTCTACTGGATCATTCCAGATACCACACGAACCCACTTTCTTTCTCTTCTCTTTCAACAAACCAACCTTCTTGAAGCCACTAAACCTATATTGGCTATTTAGATTGTTCTCAACAGACGTGGCAGAGGGATCCTGTTGAAATGACAGTCCCAGCACGTCCCTCCTCTGCACTAGTCCTCCCAAAGGCTGTCTGCCTCACTGGAGTAGGGACACGCAGGACCTCTAGGGTTGCCTAGGTCTGGTCAGCCCCTCCAACCTCATCTTCGCTCCCTGTGCCCTCCGCCTCACCCATCCTGGCTGCCCCATGGACCCACGAACACTCAGCCTAGAATCACAGTTGATGTCCCTTGTGCCTGCAGCATTTCCTCAAAGGCCCTCAAGGTTCATTCCCTCACCTCCTGCTCTTTGCTTAAGTGTTGCCTTCTCAACCATGTCTATGGTAACAGATACTCTTTCTTGTCATTGCATTTTCAGCTTTTTGTTGTTTGTTTGTTTCTTTGTTATTGTTGTATTGTTGTCATTTTCCCCCATTGCTATCCCTGGTCCCCCATCCTCTCTCCCTTAGTCAGTCCCCCCCTCCTTGTTCCTGTCCACGCATCTGTCACACTAGCTCCTCATTTTCAACTTCTTATGTGATTTACTCTTATTTTTTCCCATAGTATTTATGACTATTAACAATGAATGTAATTTTTCTTTTCGTCTTTCTTATATTTCCTGTCTCTCCTTGTTAGAATGTAGAGTTCATGAGCCCAATGTCTGTAGCAGTGTCTGCTTCACTAACAGTCGCATTTGATGAGTAAACGAGTGGGTGACCTTATATCTACTCCTAGACATACCACAACTTGTGTGATGTTCATTGAGTAGGGACTCTTTCTGAGCTTGAGCTCATTTTAAAATCAGTATAATTTAGACAAACTGAAGATATTAAGATGTTCTGACTTTACATTTTTATCTATTCTTTTTCATAAAATCAAGCTTAGTAAAAGTTTACTCTATTTCCTAAAATTATGAAAGCAAAATATACTTTTGAATGTTACATCTGACTTAGAAATCTATACTTAAGTGAACTGAATAAAAGTGGACTCTAGCCCTGGCTGGTAGCAGAATGGATAAGGACTGTGAACCTGAAGGTTGCTGGTTCAATTCCCAGCCAGGACACATAACCAGGTTGCAATCCAGGTCTCCAGCCAGGTCCATGACTGGAGGCAGGTGAAAGGCAAACATACATTGATGTCTCTCTCACTGTCTGCCTCTCTTCCTTCCTCTCTCTCTCTGGAAATAATAAAGTCTTAAAAAAAAGTGGACTATATTGTATATTTTATGTATTTATGCTTATATATTAATATAACATATAACTATATTATCACTTATATATAGGGGTGGGCAAAAGTAGGTTTTAAATGTTCATATGGAAAATGATACAATAATAAATAATAATGAAGAATACTGTTTTATGTACTCACACCTGTAAACCTACTTTTGCTTACTTCTGTATATTGGACTATTATGGCTTCACTGTATTAAGTGTCACCCTAATAATCCTATGCAGATACTACAATTTTTGAAGTCTTTATTGGTCATTAGTGAATATCTCATACACTAAGAGAATATGGCTCCCAATATTTTATATCTGCTGAGCTTCTCATAAGAATGAACTAATGTAAGCTTGAGATATTTCTCATTTGAATACTCCACATTGTATAAAATCATACATTATAGTTCCCTGAGGTACCCACTTACTATTAGAACAGGATTTATGGATTTCCTAGAATGTGTTAAACCTCAGATCTTTCACTGTTAATACTTAAACCTAATAATACTCCATGTGAAGTAGTAATTCTAGTATCTCTTCATCTTCATATAGATAATGCTAAAGGAAAGAAATAATCTAATGCCTCTAGTGCCTAGGAGTATTTTTCTAACAGCTTTTGAAACTTAATATACTATGTTTTATGAAGAACTACTTAAATGAAATTATATGAAGGACTATCAAATATTTTGCAAAGCACATATGCTTATTTGTTGCAAATAAAGTATGAAAACAATTAATAATGGGCTCAATTAATTTAGGTATTGTATTAAGGCACTTCCATAATGGGATTTTAAGATGCTTAGGTATTTGAGGCAACATAATGCAGGCCAGTAGAGCATAATAAACACACATAAATGATGTATTTGTATAACATGTTTAGTGTTATACACTGGAAAAATACATTTTACCCTTTAAAATATTGTTATCTTTGGTCAGATGTTCCTTGAATAGGCTTTTTATAGTTTGTTTCTTCTAGAGATCTCTATGTCTCAATTAGTTATTTTATTGCTTTAAAAAGAGATACACATGCTAGCAGAAAATATATATGTTCATCTTTGAAAGTAAAATTACTAATTAAAATAATGACATACTGGACTAAAACTAGATTTCTCAATGGGTTACTGATTTTATTATATTCTGAATTAAGGTAGTCGTGTTGAATTTTTACTTCACCTCCAGGAAGCTATATTGTCAAATATTTCCACCCTCATTACATCATCACATTTTAAGGGTCTTTATGTAGAAGTAGAGTGCAGACAGTTTCTGTGTCCCTTTGCCTATGCTCATTATTCTGATGTTTGATCCTGTTTTCCTATATTTGTGAAAATCTTAAGTTGTTCCAATCATATAGCAATGCTTTTTCTTTTCTATTTGAGTTCTGACTCCTCAAAAGAGTACTTGCATAATAAAAGAGGGAAGATTTATCTATATAAATGATAACTTTTGGTAGATTCATATCTAGGAAAGAATGTGGCATAAAATTTTCTAAAATAATTATTTACTGTGTCATGAGTTAAGTGATATCTCATTGAGGACATTTTTCATTGCTTCCCTGCAACTATATAATTAAAAGATAATAAGTTTTCAGAGGTTTGTCTATTTTTTTTTTTTTTTTTTTTTGGTTAATTTGTTTAAAATGTATTATCTAGGGAGTATTCTTGTTTGGGGGAGAAAAAGATTCATTTTTTGACATGTCATATTTTCCTAGAGGAAAGGCAAGTATTTGCCTGCTGACCCTTGGTCCTTTCTAACTTGTTATTTTTTCTTTGTAGAATAAAAATTGCAGCTGTGTATAATTGGCCACTCTTTGTCAACTGCCTCCTGATTAACCTGATGTTTTGGCCACAGAATGTTGATTTAAAACAAAAATCCAAACTAGTGAAGAAAACTTGTTATTTAATGGGTACAGAACAATATCTCAATCATATGAAAAACACTAAACTTATTAACCAGTAAACTCTTGGATCAAGGCTGATGCTTATGGGTCAACATTGCATTGCATTGCATCTTTTTTCCTATTTGTCAATCAGGCAGTCAGCCTAGTATTCACTTATTATGTACCACTGGTACATCCATGTACCAAATATTTATAGACCATCAGAATTGCTTAGTTGGGCGCTAGATGGGGATTAAGTCACGAACAAGAAAGAATAAAAAATTAACTAATTCACTAAAACTGTAATACATGTTCATAGGGGACACAAGCCAGAGCACACAGCAAGCAAGGGGACTAGTGCTAGTCTGCATTACCAGGATCAGTCTAGGAGGGAGCAGGTCTTAGAAGGACCGACATGCCAAGTTAAGGAGTTCACCTTCTTGGGGACACATTAAAAACCACTCAGTTCCTAATCTTCAATATTTTTTTAAATTTCAAGATCCACAGCTTTCTGTGTTTTCTTAATTAAAATTCTCAAGAAAGGCCATGTTTGGTTACTGACAAACCAATGAATTGAATCTCCTTGATTCAGTTAGCTGTGATTGCATAAGCGCAGGGAAAAGGATGAATTACAAATACTCATGTAGAATATAAATGGCTTCTGAAGGTTACGCCTTCATTGGAGATATGTGTGGAAGCCTAAGAGAATCAAGTAGGGCGCATTCTATCTAACTACCAGAACGTCTTGAGAACTTGTTCAACTTTTTTCTCATCCGTTGATGAAACTCCTGTGCTGAGACATGTAGGCTCTTACAAATAGATCATCAGCATATTTTAGTCCAGTGCTTGCTATCTGACCTATTTTAATATATTTCATATGAAATTATTTTTAAGATTTTATTATTTTTAGAGAGAGGGGAAGGGAGAGAGGCAGAGAGGGAGAGACACATCAGTGTGTGGTTGCCTTTCACCTGCCTCCAGCTACAGACCTGGCTGGGAATTGAACCAGCGACCTTTGGGTTCACAGGCCAGTGCCTTATCCATTGTGCCACCAGCCAGGACCACTCATATGAAATTATTTTAAAGGCTATAAATGATGTTAAAAAATAAATAAAAAAAGGATGCCGAAAGGTCTCACATGTATTCACCTACACACAGTGAAAACTCTATTAATCTCAGATCCCAAAATGGAATTATGGAGCCTCTATCCCTGAAATTCAATGACTTGATTGTTTTTTAGAAGTCACTGAAAGAGCTGAAGAGTGGGACTAGAGAAATAGAATAAGAGATTACTTGTAATGGTTAATTTTGTGTGCTAACTTGACTAGGCCATGGAGTGCCCAGGTATTTGGTCAGACATTATCCTGAGTGAAGGTGTTTCTGGATGAGATTAAGTTTTGAGTCAATAGACTGAATAAAGAAAATCATCCTCTCTAATGTGAGTGGCCCTATCCAATCAACTGAAAGCCTGCATAGAATACAAAGGCTAATCCTCCCAAGAGTAACAGTGAACCCCTCCTGTATCACTGCCTTCCACCTCAGACTTCAATTTATCCTACTTCAAACTTGAAAGGCTCTTCCTGGTTCTTGATCATTCTGGCTCTGAACATACTATTGGCTCTTGTGGGCCTCCAGCTTGCTGACTCTAGATCTTGAAATTTCTCAGCCTCCATTACCACATGACCCGATCCCTTATTTATTCTCATTCTCTCCCTCTCCCTCTCTCTCCCTCTCCCTCTCTCTCTCTCTCTCTCTCTCTCTCTCTCTCTCTCTCTCT
>PVIW01006768.1:49657-82302 GCA_004026585.1 Noctilio leporinus | reverse complement strand
AAAAAGGGGATGGATGTAATACAACAACAATAAAATATTAAAAAAAAAAAGAAAAAGAAAAAAGAAGTTAAAAAAAAAAGAGTGACACAAAACTAGAGTCTAGATTTGCCATGAGCATTTAAAGTATACAGTCAGTCTGTGCAGTCTTTTGCATTGCTCATCTGAATGTCATTATTCATGAACAACATCTTTCTCAATCACCTTCAAGGATAAGTCATCATCTATTAGACCAATGTTTCTCAAAGTACAGGTTGCAATCCATTAGCAGGTCATGAAATCAATTTAATGAAATAGAATAAAGTAGAAATTAAAGTACATCACATATGAGTGTATGTATTGCTTATTGAAATTGTGCATGTGCTGTGTACTGGGTCACACCATTCAAAATGTATTTCAGGCTATAAATCGGAGTAAAAACAGCTGAGAGTCACTGATTAGACTGCCCTCAACCTACCACCCCCCTTTATCAGGACCATCTTCAAGAGCAAAGATTAATTCCAAAGCTAGAAAATCTCAAGGCCTATCTTTTCCAGATGAAGTTCTCAGAGTAGGTCACCATGCCCCAGGGAGGAGGGCAGGTCCCACAAAGGTCCACACTGCCCTGGATTGGAAACCATGCAGTGGTCATAGGATACCCTATGAAATGCAGGTATTCCCTGTGTTCCAAGCTCCTGTGCTTCACCCTAAAACTATCAAATCTCTGGGAAAGCCTTTCAAATGATGTTTTTCAGGCCTCTGAGACCCTTACATGCTGCTTCTCCAGGGTCTTAACCACCAGACAGCTCCCTGATTGTGGTTCTCAAGGCCACCATATAACATCCACCTGGAAGAACAGCTGGACAATATCTCTCCTGTATGTAGCTCCCAGGGAAATTATCACCTGCAGAACTACCCTGCACAGTATAGAAGGTAGAAGTGTCAGCTGTAAAGACTGAGTATTAGCATTGTTCATCAAGAAAGGACTCAGCAATTGTTTCTTCTCTGTACCATCTTGAATATCTGCAGATCACACAAGGACTGAACCCATTTTATATACAAATGAAATGAAGGGGGTTGAGCTCCATTTAACATCCACCTTCAGTACATTCAAAGGTTCTAAAATAAAACAAAGAGCCAGTTATCTATCTAAAGAATCGAACTGGTATTTGTTGAGCTCCTACTCTGTGTCAGGTGCTTGCATCTGAATTGTCTCGTTCTCATTTAATCTTTATAGCAATCCTGTGAGGTTAGTATGACTATCCCCATTTTACAAATAAGGATTATGGTGGCCAGAGAGAGGTTAAGTAACTTAAAGGTCACCTAGCTAGTAAGTGCTTGATGATCTGGGACTTGAACTTAGTTTGAGCACTTAACTATTCCTTCAATTAGGAGGCCTGCCTGCTAGTAAGGACATTGGCTCCAGGACTGACTTATACAGAGCCAGTGCTTCCTCTGAAGGACTAGCCTAAGATTTGAAATGATCAGGACATGGGTGCCTGCTCTCCAGTGGGTCACTGTGTATCCTTGGGCAAGTCAGATTCCCCATCTATTCTAATACTTAACTATCTTTCAGAAAGTTGCTGCAAGGAAGACATAAAATAATGACATGAAAATATTTTGTGGAGCATAGAGTGTCATGCTGATTAAATATATTATTTAAAAAAGCCATATAATTAATTAGCTGACCGTGTCTATATTTTCTCTGTTGTATTAGGAGCTCTTTCATTGGCTCCCACTGCTCTTATAATAAAACTCAAAGTGCCAACTTGATCTGTGGCCTTTTGTTCACTGCCCCTTCCTCAATGTATTCCAACTTTACTGATTCCCCTGTTCCTGCCCCAGGGCCTTTGCACATGCTATTTTCCTCTGCCTGATACATTTCCTATCTTTATCTACAACCATTACTTTCCAGCCCTACTTTTCCTGACTAACCTCTTATCTTGTAAATATAAATAGTTGAATAATTTCTTTGGGACAGTCTTACAGGACTAGGTAAGGTCATCCTATTATAAACTTTCATAGCATATCTGTGCCTTTTTTTCATAGCACTTTGGAATATATTTACTTTGTATCATAGTGCTGTTTTTGGTTCAGTTTGTCTTTTCCATTGGAAGGGAAGGTTGATCATAGCAAGGAGTTTGTATATTTCAGTAAGTTCTATACCTGCACAGCTCTTGGCACAAAGTAAAAATTCCAGATATTTATTGAATGCATTTTAAAAATCAACAAAAATGAGCAGAGACTGCTTTACTCAGATTTTTATCACCTATATGATGTGGCACAAAGTTTTGTTATGTTATAACCCATTTAAACTGGCACTTCTGAGCATGAGGCCCATAGGGTGTAAATGGGTGTTACATAAGGTAGTGTGTGGTCAAATAATATGGGAAACAGAAGATTGAGCAAATGTAAACAGGATTTTGACAGTTTTAAGAAGATTTTATTTACTTATTATTTTAAGAGAGAGGGGAAGGGAGAAAGAAAGGGAGAGAAACATTGATTAGTTGCCTCTTGCACACCCCCAGCTGGGGACCTGGTCTGCAACTGAGGCATGTGCCATGACAAGAAATCAAACTGGTGACTTTTCTGCTGCAGGGTAATGCTCAAACCACTGAGCCACACCAGCCAGGGCATGATTTTAACTTTTGTAGATTATGCTATTACAGTTGTCCCAATTTTCCCCACTCCACACCCCCTCTGCCTGGTAACCAACATCCCTTCAGCAATCCCCCTTTAGTCCATGTCCATAGGTCGTACATATAAGTTCTTTGGCTACTTTACTATTCTTAACATCCATCTGTCTATTTTGTACCTACCAGTTATGCTTCTCAATACCTGTACCTTTTCCCCGGTTCTCCTCCTTCCTCCTCTTGGCTAATAAACCTCCATATGATCTCCATATCTATTATTCTGTTCCTATTTTAGTTGTTTTTTCTTAGTTTGTTTTTATTTTTTAGGTTCAGTTGTTGATAGTTGTGAGTTTGTTGTCCTTTTAATGTTAATAGTTTTGATTTTTTTAAAAAATAAGTCTCTTTAACATCTCATATAATAAGGGCTTGGTGATGATAAACTAATTCCTTTAGTTTTACCTTGTCTGGGAAGCACTTTATCTGCCCTTCAATTCTAAATGATAACTTTGCTGGATAAGTAATCTTGGTTATAGGTCCTTGCCTTTCATCACTTTGAAAACTTCTTGCCAGTCCCTTCTTGCCTGCAAACTTTCTTTTGAGAAATCAGCTCATAGTCTTATGGAAAACTCTTTGTAGGTAACTGCTCTTCTCTTGATGCTTTTAAGATTCTCTCTTTGTCTTTAACCTTGGGCATTTTAATTATGATGTGTCTTGGTGCATTCCTCTTTGGGTCCAACTTGCTTGGGACTCTGTGTTTTCTGGACTTGTATATCTATTTCCTTCACCAAATTAGGGAAGTTTTCTTTCATTATTTTTTCAAATAAGTTTTTAATTTCTTTGTCTCCTCATTCTTTCTGGCATCCCTATGACTTGGATGTTGGCACTCTTGGAGATGTCCCAGAATCTTCTATCTTCTTATTCTTTCTTTCTTTCTTTCTTTTTTTTTTTTTAAGATTTTATTAATTATTCTTAGAGAGAGGGAAAAGGAGAGAGACATCAATGTATGGTTGACTTTCACCTGCCTTCAGCTAAGGACCTGGCTGGAGCCCTGGCTTGCAACCTGGTTAGGTGCCCTGGCTGGGAATCGAACCAGCAACCTTTGGGTTCGCAGGCTGGCACCTTATCCACTGTGCCACCAGCCAGGGCTATTCTTTTTTTTTTTTTTTTTTTTACTTCTTTGTTCATTCTGTTCTAATTGACTGTTTATTTCTTCCTTAAGTTCCAGATTGTTGATTTGAACCCTAGCTCCCCTCCCTTCATTGTTGATTCCTTATGGCTTTTTCTTTATTTCACTTAGTGTAGCCTTCACTTCTTACCTTGTGCTTTTGCCATACTCAATGAGTTCTCTGAGCACGTTTATCACCAGGGATTTGAACTCTCATCTGATAGGGTGGCTATCTCTGTTTTATTTAGTTCCTTTTCTGGGGATTTGTTCTGTTTTTTCATTCGGCCATATTTCTTTGTCTCCTCAATTTGGCAGCCTCCCTTTATTATTATTTTTCTGTGTATTAGGTAAATCTGGTTTGAATCCCTATCTTAGCACACTTGTTAAGTTCTTTGAAGTGGAGCCTTAGGTAGTTACCAAGGTTGGCAACCCTTTCACTGCTTTGTGGCTCTGAAGGTTGGGGAGGCGTCGGAGAGGAGGCGATGCTGCTGCTGGAGGCTTGCTCAGCACTTGCCCTGTTTCCAGTCACTTTACCTACTTTCCATATGCTACTGGCATCCCTCTAGCTGTTGCCTTGGGGGTGGTTCCCAGAGTCTGTAGGTTTGCATACATTCTAAGACTGTGCTAGCCCTTTAAATGGACTCTCCTGAGAGACTGGCAGTTGCTTTCACCACCCCAACCCTCACCAGTTTTTATAGCCAGAAGTTATGAGGTTTCATTTTCCCAGCTCTGGAACCCTGGGCTGTGCAGTCTGGCCTGGGGCTGGGATCACTTGCTCCGAAGGGGCTCCCACATTTAAGCCACCACACGTGAATGTGGGACCACCCATTCCACTGGTTGCTGCTTTGCGACTGCCATACCGCATCCTCTCTGCCCCAGCTCCCCATCTCTGCCCCTCCTACCCATCTGGATGAATATGGCTTCTTTAAATCCTTGATTGCTGGGCTACCATACAGTTAGATTTTCCGGCAGTTCTGGGTGTTTTTTGTTTTGGGGTTAGTTGTGATCCTTCTTATGGTTGTACAAGAAAGCAAAGTGTGTCTACCTGTACCTCCATTTTGACTGGAAGTCTTGGATTTTAATTTTTTTTTAACCACAGGACTTCTTAGAGCCATGCTTGGGTCCCTGAGAGATGACAGTGCAAAGAAGAACCCCCAGCTTAACCATGATAAACACATGGTGTGAGAAATAAATCTTCCTTGCCTTAAGCCACTGAGACTGGGAGTTATGATAGCCAAATAACTCAGTCTATAATTTCTAATACATTGCCCTTGTACAGTATTTTTTAATTTTGGAAAATCTATAGGGATAGAAAATCAGATAGTTTCTGGGAATTTGTGAAGAATGAGTCCATTGAGGGGTGGGTGGCTGGGTATCCCCTTCACTGGGGACATGGGATGAGAAATATTCTGCACCACATGTAACCAGGAAGACAAAACCATTCTTATATAGCAGATGAAAGTTGATGTATAGTTGGTTAGAGTTTCAAACCAGAAGGGATTTAATCATGGATTGATTAATGTATTCAATAAGCAACATTAATTGAGCACCTACTATGTGACAAACACTGTTAGGTGCTAGGACATACCTGTGAATAAGATATAGGTTCTCAGGGCTCAGAGCCTAGAGTTGGACACATACAAGTTATGAGTTAATTTCAATATAGTGTTTAAGAGCTGAAAAACCTACCCTGGCTGGTGTGGCTCAGTGGACTGGCACCAGCCTGTGAACCAAAGGTTTAATTTCCCCATCAGGTTTAATTCCCAATCAGGGCACATGCTGAGAGTTGCAGGCCAGTTTCCCAGTTGGGGGTGTGTGAGAGGCAGCTGATCAATGTATCCCTGTTCATCGATGTTTCTCTCCCTCTTTCTCCTTCCCTTCCCCTCTCTCTACAAATAGATAAGTAAAATATTTTTTTTTTGAGGGAGCTGAAAAAGCATCTAACATAGAGGAAAGATACCCAAAATAGATATGGAGCTTCTTGGAGAAGGTGACATCTGAGCTGTGATTCAGGGGACGATTAAAAAAGTAGCTAAGTAAGAAAGGGGGTCATACATTACAGACAGAAGGAGCATCTGGTAGGTAATGAGGAATCTAGCCATTGGAGGATCCAGCAGGAGACAGTGAGGTTCCAGGAAGCACAGTGCCCTCTCCAAGGTACAAGGCAGAGAAGAGACCAGATCCAAATATCAGCTGGAAAGAGACCTATCTTAAACCTCAGCCAGTAAGTGTGCTTTAGGCAATGAGATTTAATAGGGGAAGGAGAAATGGGCTGAGATGAGAGCAGGACCTCTTCTTCTAAGGATAAGAGTGACCTAGGAAGTAAGAGAAATAGGAACAAAAAGGGGGGAAGGAGGGAGAAGGAACTGAAATCCAACCTTGGATGAGCCAAACCTTGACTGTTCTTCTTCACCAGGAGGCCAGGATCCCTGGAGTTTGGTGGCTCAGAGGTACAGAGGTACGTAGTTGGTCAGAGGACAAATGCTCGCAGAGGGCAGCTGAGAAGGAATCTAGTGAAGAACTGAGGTCCCCAGGTCTGACCATGGTGCCAGCCAGGATCTATCATGCTTGATCCGGCTAAGGCTAAGGTGAGGAATTGAAATGGGAGGGTGTTTGGCCCATAAGCCTTGGCAGCCAAGCTGGACTGTCGTTCAGATGGTAGGATGTTGGGGTCATGAGTTAGGACATTAAGAGTGTAGCTTTGTTGTTTTCTCCTTATTTTGTAATAAAAATGTAAAAATTATAGCCAGATTCAGTTGGAATAAAAGAAGGCAGACTGGAATTAAAGGAGGTCAGTGCTGGTGGTGATCAGAAATCTGGAATAGGTTCAGGAGACAGGACTGACATGTCCCTGCACCAGGTGTAGGCTTCCTCCATTGTTCTCAGTGGACCTCCCCATATTCCCCGCCCCCTCTGAGAACATCTGACCCTCTCCCTGGGAGCCCCTCTTATCTCAGGAAACTGCCAAGAACAAGTCAGTTGGTCTTTAAGGGACACTTTCTTGACTATAGGAAACTATCTCCCAACTTCCAGCCTTTCCCTGTCCTCTGGATGCCTCCATTCACTCATCCATAAGACAAGTACTTAAAATAATATACTGTAGTACAGAAGGCATGGATTTTATAATTGGACACAAACTCGGATCTACTGCCTACTAGCCACGAGAACTTGGGAGTGTTGCTGAACTTGTTCCAACTTCAGTTTCCATCCCTATGAAATGGGAATGATAATACTTTCTTTGGGTAGTAATTAACTGAGATATAAATAGAAGCACTTAAGATGATGCCTGGTATAAAGTAAGCACTCAATAAGTGTTAGTTATTACTGGTATTATTAAAATAAAACTTTAAACAACCTGCGTTTACCTGGCTCACTAGCTTAAGTGACACCATCAATTCTTTTGTAAAACATACTGGCTTCCACTCATGGCTCATCAAGCCTTCACGGCTAAGACGCCATGCACTTGTGCTCCCCCGTTTGGTTGAATTGCATGCTTACCAAGAGTCATTTGTTTTTAACTCAGCCTGTTTATGCCAGCTGTGCATATTATTCTTATTATATAGTTTAACTAAATGTTACATAAACCAATAAAACATGAATGCAAAACTAACGTTGCTGTTTGGAAAGATTTCATAACAGCAAGTTGCTAAAAAAGTTTTGCGATCCAATTCTATATTGGTGAGATGACTGCAAAAGAAGGGGGGAAATCGTTTAAAAAATCTAGGACTCTGTGTTTAGATTGTTTCTCCAATACTTTTCAGTTTCCAATCCATGCGAAAGAAATCGAAACTGAAAATGGCAGTCAATGCCTTCTGGGTGTGGCTCATGCAAGAAAGATGATGGAGTGCCAATCAATACACCATACACAGGAAAAAGCCATTGCCCTACCTCTAAAATCTGGATGACAAGTAGCTTTTTATTTGTTTTAAGCTAAAAATAAAATATTTAAGGTAGGCAGAGGCAAAATGAGAGGTGCTCTCAGCCCTCAAGAAATGTATGATGTAAAGAGGGAGACAGGAAATCAAGTGATTGGTTATAGGTTATAAGGCAGGTTATGGTTACGGAAAGGGATGCTTGACTTGGACAACTGTGCAGAGAATTCCTGGAGGAGGGTGGCCCCTGGACTGGCTCTGTCCTCCCTCACATCTGTCTCAACTCCTTTCAAGTCTTCCTCCAATGTAAAAACTCAACTAACTTTGCCCTATAATTCCCTTAATTTCAGGTCTCAAATTGAGACCTGGAATTGACAAAATCCTGGAGTGTTAGAAGGGACATGGCTGCCCTCCCTGGCATTAAGGAAGAGCCCTAATTCAAAGACTGCATTGGAGACCTATCACACATGAATTTATTTAGGCCTTCTATGGTTCTTTATATATTTTTAGTTGGGCCCTATCTCCCAGGGTAAGGTCTATGAAGGGCTTAGGTAAAGCAGTGCTAATTTTCTTACATCATTAAAAAAACCAAACTTTTTATTTTGAGATAATTCACATACAATTGTAAGAAATACTATGATACTCTTTACCCAACTTCACCCAGTGGTTCATCTTACAAAACTATAGCACAATATCAAAACCAGGAATTGACACTGATACGAGCAAGGTGCAGAGCATTTCCATGTTCACAGGGGTCTCTTCTACGACCCTTTCAGAGACTTCCCTCCAGCCCTCACTCCTTCCTTAAATGGCTGGCAACCAGTAATCTATTCTCCAATTTTATAATTTTGCCAGTTCAAGAATATTATATAAATGGAATCAAACAGTATATAACCTTTTGGGATTTTTAAAAACTTGGCATAATTCTCTACAAAGTCATCCAGATAGTGGGGTGTAAAAATAGTTCATTCCTTTTTTATTGCTGGGTAATATCCTACGATGTGGATGCACCATAGTTTATTTCCCCATTGAAGAACGTTCACCCATTCTGATTTTCTGTCTACTTGTTCTATTAGTAATTCAGAGCGGGTGTTGAAGTCTTCAATACTGTGTATTTGTCTGTTTCTCCTTTCAGTTCTATCAGTTTTGGGTTCACATATTTTGCAGTTCTGCTGCTTTTTGTATACAAATTTAGGGTTGTAAATGCTATTTATGGATTAACTTTTATCATTGCATCATATCTCTCTCTGTCTCTGGTAATTTTATTTGCTCTGAAGTGTACTTTATCTGATATTAATATGGCATTTAAATTGATATATATGGACTCCTGCTTTCTTTTAATTAGTGTTTTCATGATATATCATTTTCCATCCTTTTACTTTCAACCTGCATATATATAAAATTTGAAATGAGTTTCTTGTAGACAGCATATAGTTAGATCATAATTTTAAATCAATCTGCCAATCTGTCTTCTAATTTGTATATTTATACCATTTACACTTAAAGTGATTATTGATATATTAGAGCCTAAGTTTGCCATTCTATTTTTTTGTTGTTGTTGTTTTGTTTTCTGATTATTCTCTCTGGTTTTAATTTTTGCTTTCTTTTCCTGCTTTTTTGTGGATTATGTGAAGATTTTCAGAATTCTGATTTTATTTTTATTGTGTTTTGAATATATCTCCATGTATAGCTTTTTTTTCAAGTTTAATTTTATTGTTCTTGTATTACATCCATCCCCTTTTTACACCCCTCTGTCCCCTTCCCCACCCACTCACTTCCCCTGCCCCCAAAGTCAATCCCATTTGTTGTTCATGTCCCTGGTTCTTCCATACTAGTTTCTTGTCTGTGTATAATTTTTTAGTGGTTTCTTGAGGTATTATGTTATGAAGGCATAACTTACCACAGTCGACTGATGTCATCATTTTACCAGTTCAAATGAGTGCAGAAACCTCACCTCATTTTACATCACATCATCCTCCCCATTTATAATATCATTGTCTTAAATACTTTGTTGACATATCATTATAATGTTATAATTATTTGCTTCAATAGTCAAATACAATTTAGGAAACCCAAAAAGAGAAGGAGATTCTGCTGCATTTACCTATGTTTTTGTTTACCATGTTCCCCCCCACTTCCTGATGTTCCAAGGTTCCTTCACCTATAAATTTCTTTCTGTATTGAAAATTTCCTTTAGCTATTCTTTTAGGATAGATCTGCTAGTGACATAGTCTCTTAGTTTTCCTTTATCTGAGAATGTCTTGATTTCCCCTTCATTTCTGAAGGATATTTTAACTGCATAGTCTGGTTAACAGTTCTTTTCTTTCAGCACTAGAAAAATGTGCCACTTCTTTCTTGCCTTTATGGTTTCTGATAAGAAATCCACTGCATAGCCCTGGCTGGTGGCACAGTGGATAAGGTGCTGGACTGTGAACCCAAAGGTTGCTGGTTCAATTCCCAGCCAGGTCACATAACCAGGTTGCAAGCCAGGTCTCCAGCAACCAACCACACATTGATGTTTCTCTCCCTCTAAAAATAATAAATAAAATATTTTTGTTATTAATTTTATTTATTTTTTAAAAGATGTGTCTTTTTATTTTATTTTATTTTTTAAAAGATTTTATTCATTATTTCCAGAGAGAGGGGAAGGGAGAGAGGCAGAGGGGGAGAGAAACATCAATGTATGGTTGCCTTTCACCTGCCTCCAGTTAAGGACCTGGCTGGAGATCTGGCTTGCAACCTGGTTATGTGCCTTGGCTGGGGAATTGAACCAGCAACCTTTGGGTTGGCAGGCTGGCCACCTTATCCACTGTGCCACCAGCCAGGGCTATTTTATTTATTTTTAAATTTAATTTTATTGTTGTTGTATTATATCCATCCCCTTTTGATTCCCCTCTGTCCCCTTCATCACCTACCACTTCCCCCACCCCAAAGTCAATCCCACTTGTTTTCCGTGTCCATGGGTCTTCCATGCTAGAGAAAGAAAGAAATCCACTGCATTTGAATTGGTTTCCCCTGCCATTTCTTTCTCACTACTTTCAAAAGTTTCCTTTATCTTCCGTGTTTTAGAAGTTTGACTACGATATGTGTTGGTGTGGATTTCTTTGGGTTTATCTTGTTTGAAATTCACTCAACCTCTTGAGTCTGCAGGTTTATATCATTGTCAAATTTGGGGGAGTTTCTGCCATTTTGAGAACTTATTTTTAGCCCTACTCTCTGTATCCTCTCCTTCTGGGACTCCAATAATAAAGATGCTCAATATTTTGTTACAGTCCTGCAGTCTACTTTCAGTGCTTTTCCTTTTTGTTATTCGGTTTGAGTCATTTCTACTGTTCTGCCTTCTATTTCACTGATTCTTTTCTCTGTTCTCTCCATTCTAATTTTTTTAAAAAAAGATTTTATTTATTTTTTTCAGAGAGAGGGGAAGGGAGAGAGGCAAAGAGGGAGAGAAACATCAATGTATGGTTGCCTTTCACTTGCCTCTAGATATAGATCTGGCTGGAGACCTGGCTTGCAACCTGGTTATGTGACCTGGCTGGGAATCAAACCAGCGACCTTTGAGTTCGCAGTCCAGCACCTTATCCACTGTGCCACCAGCCAGGGATCCATTCTACTTTTGAGCCCATTATTTGAAGTTTTTAGTTCATTTCTTGTATTTTTGAATTCTAAAATTACATTTGGTGCCCTGACTGATGTAGCTCAGTTGGTTGGGTACCAGCCCACAAAGCAAAGGGTCTCTAGTTGGTTCAGTTGGCATACCTGGGTTGTGGGTTTCATCTCCAGTTAGGGTGTGTGAAAGAGGCAACCAATCAATGTTTCTCTCCCTCTCTTTCTCCCTCTCTTCTCTCTCTCAAAATAAATACAGCCCTGGCTGGTATACCTCAGCAGATTGAGCACTGGCCTGTGAACTTCGAGATCACTGGTTTAATTCCCAGTCAAGGCACATGCCTAGGTAGCAGGCCAGGTCCCTGGTTAAAAGAATGCAAGAGGCAACTGATCAATGTATCACATTGATGTTTCTCTCCCTCTCTTTCCCCCTCCCTTCCTCTCTCTCTAAAACTAAATGATAAAATAAAATCTTTAAAAAATAAAATAAAATTACATTTGGTTCTTTATGTTTTTACTAAGACTTTCTATATCTTTGCTGAGACTTTCTCTTTTTTTCATTTGTTTCATATGTTCATCATTTTGTTTTTTAATTTTTTTAAAGCTTTTATTTATTATTTTTAGAGGGAGGGGAAGGGAGAGAGGGAGGTAGATATCCATGTATGGTTGCCTTTCACCTGCCTCCAGCCACAGACCTGGAGACCTGGCTTGCAACCTTGTTATGTGCCCTGGCTGGGGAATCGATGTTTTTTAATTTTTAAAAAGATTTTATTGCCCTGGCTAGTGTGGCTCAGTGGATTGGCACCAGCCTGCGAACCCAAAGGTCACTGGTTCGATTCCTCAGTCAGGGCACATAACCAGGTTGCAAGCCAGGTCTCCAGCCAGGTCCTCAGCTGGAGGCAGGTGAAAGGCAACCATACAGTGATGTTTTGCTCCCTTTCTTCCTCCCTCCCTGCCCTTCTCTCTGAAAGTAATAAATAAAATCTTAAAATATATTGTTTATTTATTTTTTAGAAAGAGGGTAAGGGAGGGAGAAAGAGAGGGAAGAAACATCAATGTATGAGAGAAACATTGATGTGCTAGAGAAACATTGACCTGTTACCTCTCACAAGCCCCCAACTAGGCATCTGGCCTGCAACCCAGGAATGTGCCCTGATGAGAAATTAAATCAGCAATCTTTTGGATCTTTTTCAACTCACTGATCCACATTAGTCAGGGCCATAATTGTTTGTTGAGGCATTTTTATAACAGTTACTTTAAAACATTTGTCAAGTAATGCTAACATTTTTGTCATCTCAGTATAGGCACCAACTTATTGTCTTTTTTTTAAAAGATTTTAAAAATTATCTTTATTATTTTCAGAGAGAAGGGCAGGGAGGGAGAAAGAAAGGGAGAGAAACATCAATGTATGGTTGCCTTTCACCTGCCTCCAGCTACAGACCTGGCTGGAGACCTGGCTTGCAACATGGTTATGTGCCCTGGCTGGGGAATTGAACCAGCGACCTTTGGGTTTGCAGGCTGGAGCTAATCCATTGAGCCACACCAGCCAGAGCTATTTATTGTCTTATTTCATTTAGTTTTAGATCTTCCTGGTTCTTGATATGATAAGTGATTTTAAAAATTGAAACAGGCATTTGAGTATTGTTGTAAGACTCTTGATTTCATTTAAACCCTTTTCCAGCTGGCTTCTTCTGATACTGCCCTGGCAGAGGCATGGGGAGAGTACTGCTTTCCAAAGGTGTGGTAGAAGTCCAGGCTCCCCACTTGGCCTCTCTTCTCATTCCTGCTGGATGGAAGTGAAAGTAACAGCTCTCTCTCTGGTCTCTGATACCTCCTGGGCTGTGAGAGGGTAGGAGTGATTTGTTACTGCTTTCCACAGAGCTCCCATTGAAAGTCCTTTATCTCTACTAGGCCTCCTACAATACCACCCTCATGTGGAGGGGAAGGGTCACCTCATTACTGCTGGGTGAGGGGCCAGGGGAGCTTAGCACTCTCAAGTACCAACATTCAGATCTCCTACTTGTCCTTCTTAGACACCATCCCGTGGGGTTGGAATGCCTCCTTATAGCCTGGGGAGGGAAGAAGGCTAGGCTTAGCACTTACCCTTGCTGGCATGGGTGGGAGAGGGGCCAAAGATTTTTCTGTGCTTTTTGGTTAGGGTGGAGTAGTTATTGTCTAAAAGCTGTCTTGCTAGGTGCCCCATTCTCAGTCCTCTGACTAAAGAAAGCAGGCCTTTAATAGGACTTACTTTGGCTGTACCTATTGGTATTTCAGGGTTGCTGGCTTCTTTATCTCTAGGTCTGATTTACATGAGGTGAGACAGAAAGAAAACTCAGGGAACTCACCACCAAGGTCCCTAGCTGGTCTGCTGTTTCTCTCTGCCTTTTAGAGCCTTCTTTTGTTTGCTTTATATATGACATCTAGGGTTTTTAGTTGTACTTAATGAGAGAAATAGGAAAAGTATTGTCTACCTTCCGAGGATGAAAAGATTTTTAAAATTATTTTGATACCAATCAATTGCGGAAACTCTTCCTGGTTCGGCCAGAGCACAATGTATTTGGAGCAGCGAGGGTAGAATCAGAGGTGGCTGGAAAGCACGTTAATATCTGGAGAGCTTTGAATGTCATGTGTATCAGTCAGCATGATAGTAGCTTAAACACGTAAGAGCGTATTTTTCTCTAAGTAAAATAACTTCAGAGTTTGGTGACCTGGGATTGGTATGGCAGCTCTACTGTCACCAGACTCTTATACCCTTAGCAAGTGCTTCCATCTTCAAAGTTGCCTCATGGTCCAGGACAGCGGCTGAAACTCCACCCTTCCAGACATGGGGTGGCAATCTGTGTATCTATTTGCTCCCTTTCTGTAACTGTCTGTAACTTTCCAGAAACAATTTATATTTATACCTTATTGGCCAGAACTTAAGTCATGTGGCCATTGGTTTGCAAGGGAAACTCAAAAATATAATTCTAAAGATTCTGGACATACTGTTCTTCTGGATTAAAGTTCTATTTCTTTCTTTCTTTTTTTTTTTTTTTTTCTTTTTTAAGATTTTACTTATTATTTCCAGAAAAAGAGGAAGGGAGAGAGGCAGAGAGGGAGAAAAACAGAGAAACATCAATGTATGGTTCCCTTTCACCTGCCTCTGGCCACAGATTTGCCTGGAGACCTGGCTTGCAACCTGGTTATGTGTCCTGGCTGGGGAATTGAACCAGTGACCTTTGGGTTTACAGGCCGGCACCTTATCCACTGTGCTACTGGCCAGGGCTATAAGTTCTATTTCTAAAGATGAAAGGAGAATGGATACCAATAGGCAACGGGAAGTTTTTGCAACATCAGAGCAAGGGGGTTAGATTTAATTTACCTGGCAGTGGGAGCCCTGTCGGGGGTTATTTAACAGAAGACTGGCACAGTCCAAGTTCCTGATTAGAATAATTAGTCCAGGAACATGAAGAACAGATTGTAGTAGAAAGAGACCAGAGGCAGAGAAATCAGTTGGGAGGCAATTTCACTGGTCAAGGGGTTAGTGATGAAGATAGAAAATGGAAAGCAAAAGGAACAGAGAGGAGACTTATTTCAGGAGTGCATTATTAGAGTGGCACTTGATTGGCTGTGACTGTGTTAAAATAAGCCACAGGCTGATTTTGCAATGGAAAGTTCAGACAGCTAACCACTGGATATGGAATTGGATTGTGGGGTCATTTCTGGGAAGAGGAAGATCAGAAGAGCTTATTTGGGGCCAGGTGATGAGCTTGGTTTGGAACGAGAAGTGCAAGCAGATCACTTGTCAATGGTTCTCAAAGTGTGGTTCTCAGACAAACAGCATCAGCATCAACTGGGAACTTGTTAGAAATTCTGGGGTTACATGTCTGACCTACTGAATCAGAAACTGTGGTGTTGGGGCCTAACAATCTGTTTTAACAAATATATAGTGTTTATGTATGAGCAATAAAAATAGGAATAGAAATGTAAAAACATCACTTACAATATCATCAAAAATATTAAATACTTAGGGATTAATTTGACTGGAGATATGCAAGACCTGTAGTTTGAAAACTGTAAAACACTGCTGAGATAAAGAAAACCTAAGTTACCCTGGCCAGCATGGCTCAGTTGGTTGGCCATCATCTCACAAAGAGAAAGATCCTGGTCAGAGCACATGCCTGGGTTGCTGGCCCAGTCCCTGGTGGGGCGCATGCAAGAGGCAACTGATCGATGTTTCTCTCACAAACCAATGGTTCTCTCCCTCTCTTTCTCCCTCCCTTCCCTTCTCTCTAAATAAATAAATAAAATCTTTTTTAAAAAGGAAAAGAAAACCCAGTTAATGGAGAAATATTATGTCCATATATTGGAAGACTCAATATTGTTAAGATGATCTATAACCCAAATTGATCTATAGACTCAATACAATCTCAAAATTTCAGCAAGCTTGTTATTTGTAGACATTGACAAATGGATTCTAAAATGCATATGGAAATACAAAGCTCCTAGAATAGCCAAAACAACTCTGAAAAAGAACAAAGGTGGGAGGCTCACACTACCTGTTTTCAAGACAAAGATACAGCAATACAGTGTGGTACCATACCAGCGTAAAGACAAACAGATAAATGGAGCTGAATACATAGTCCAGAAATAAACCCACTCATAAATGGTAAATTGATTTTTGACAAAAGTATAGCCATATCCCCAAAAACCCTTACCTCACACCATATGCAAAAATTAACTTGAAAAAGATCATAGACCTAACATAATAGCTAAAACCATAAAACTCTATAAGAAAAGATAGGAGAAAATCTTAGTGATCTGAGCTTGGCAAAGATGTCTTAAATATGACCGTGAAAGTCAAACTATTAAAAAATCAATAAATTGGACTTCATCAATTTTTTAAAAATGTTATACAAAATAAAATAAAATCCAGATTCAAGGGAACTGTAAACAAATTATAGATTAAATGAGACATTTATTGCTAATTAAAAAATATATCCTATCTAAAAATGGAAAAGTAAGCCATATATGGGGAGAAATTATTTGCAAAACATATACCCAACAAAGCGTGTGTGTTGTAGAATATATAAAGAACACTTAACAGCTCAACAGTAAGAAGACAAGACAATTTTAAAAATAAGCTACAGATTTGAACAGACACTTAACTGAAAAAGATATATAGATAGCAAACAAACACCTGAAAAGCTGCTCACCATCATTAGTTATTAAGGAAGTCCCACTAACATACTCAGTGGAATGGCTAAGATTAAACAGATGGATCATACCAGATACTGACAAAGATGCGGGGCTACTGGAATTCTCATACACTGCTGGTGGTTGTGTAAAATGCTATAACCAATTTGAAAAACAGTCTGGTAGTTTCTTGAAAAGTTAAATATACACTTACCATATGACCCAGCCATTCTGCTTCTATATTTTTAAAAAAGATTTTATTTATTATTTTTAGAGAGCGGGAAAGGGAGAGAGCCAGAGAGGGAAAGAGACATCAATGTACGGTTGCCTTTCACCTGCCTCCAGCTATAGACCTGGCTGGGGACCTGGCTGGCAACCTGATTATGTGCCCTGGCTGGGAATAGAACCAGTGACCTTTGGGTTCACAGGCTGGCACCTTATCCACTGTGCCACCAGCCAGGGCCCATTCCACTTCTAAAAGAAATAAAAGCACCAAGATTTGTATACCGGTGTTCTTGGCAGCTTATTTAGAATAGCCCCAAATTGGAAACCCAAATGTCAGTCAACTAGTGAATGGAGAAACAAAAGAATGAATTACTGATATGTGCAAAAACATGGATGAATCTCAAAATAATTATGCTGAGTCAAAAAGCTAGAAACAATAAAGAGTATATAATTTATGATTCCACTTACATAACATTTTAGAAAATGCAAACTAATCTGTAGTGACACAAATAGGTTGAAGGTTGCCTGGGGTTGGGGGCGGAGGTTGAGGGGAGGAAAAGAGGAATTATAAAAGGAAAGAAGGAGACTTTGGTGGGGGGTAGGATATGTTCCTTATCTGAATTGTGCTGTCGGTTGTTGGTTTCATGACTGTATCCATATGTCAAGCCTTATCAAATTGTTCACTTTAAATCTGTGCAGTTTAACGTATGTCAATTATCCTTTGTATAATGCTGTAAAGCATATTCTTTGGCCCCACCCCAGGCTTGCTGAATTAGAAAATGTGGGAGTAGTGCCCAGGAATCTGTGCTAACAAACTCTCAGGTGATTCTGATGCATAGCCAAATTCAGACCACTGATGAAGGTGTGAAAAGCCCAGTAGGGTGGCTGAAATAAGGCTCTGGGCTGGAGTGGAGATTTTGAGAGTCACCTACTTGGAGGTCAAAGCTGAAGTTGTAGGATGAAGTGATTTAGAGATTTAAAAGCAGAAAGCAAGAGGTGAGGACTAGAGAAAACCCTCAGGAGGCAGTAGAAAAAGGAGGAGCAGGTGACAGAATTAATGAACAAGTGGACCGAGGTTGGGGGAAGGAATATAATAGATGCCAAGGAAAGTATTTTAAGATAAGGGTGATCAATAATGATAATACCAACATTGTACCTTATATTTGCATACGTGCTGCCCAGTTTCCAAATTGTTTTCATGTACATTAGCGTGTTAACCATGCCAGGGGTGGGCAGACAGGCATTGGTAATTAAACCCAGCAGGCAGCACAGTTTACAGGAGAGAGTCCAGGATTCAGAGTTGGATAGATATGGGCAGAATCTAGCTCTTCACTTACTCATGTATGCACTTGATCAAGTTTCTTGAACTCAGTTTCTATTTCCCTACTTTCAAAGTGAGCATAAGTCAACCCACCAACAGAGTAGAATATTTGTGCCATGTAAAATACCTGCACCAGATAACTCAGAGTTGTTTCTTTACACTCTCTACCTCTACCGCATATTCATTGTATTACAAATGAAGAACTTGAGGCCCAGAGGGAGTAGTGATGGACCAAGTCAGTTTCTGCTAGGTCACAGGGCTGGTAAATAGTCCACTTGGAAGCACGTTCTTGACTTGGAACCCATGGACCACCTGGCATGCCTGTAAATGGGCCTCAGGGTCTGTGAAACTCCTGAAATCATACACAGACCAAATACGACTGTGATGCAAGTTTTTCTGGAGCATGTATTCATTACTTATATTGGCTAAGAACTTCTGTTTAAAGGTCAGTTGGATTTATTTTGCCTAAGAGCCTTGATTCATACCTCCCCATATCCTCAGCCATCCTTCTTCCCATCACACATTTTCTGCCAAAAGCACAGTTTCACTCCGTGTCTGCTAACTGACCAGTCTGCAAACCAGGAAACTTGCCTCATGGTCTCTCCTTGGATCATTCATTCACTCCGCAAGCAGCTGTGGCTACCTGCAGGTCCAGTCAGCATCATCCCTCACAAAGGGAGGGACCCAAATGTGGAGAGGATACCACCTTGAAGGGGCTTATGGTCTGGTAGAAACGGAGGACAGAGGAAAAGATAACTATGATGGACAGGGGCAGTCTATAATAGGAAACAGGAGAGAAGAGGCCCAAGCAAGGTCATCTGCCAAGACTGCACTTAGACTGGCCCAGCACTGGCCCTGGGGATCTATGTCTGTCCATTCAGAGATGTACAACCCCAGCTTCCTCTTTATTCTTCAAACCATTGCAGCTTGCCTTCCACCCACCACTTTGATGAAATGCTCTTCTCAAGATCAGTCACCAGGAACCCCTTGCCCTCTCCAACAGACTCTGCCACGTTTATCTTTGTTGGCCTCTCTGTGGCACTGAGCTGTGTTGGCTGGAATCTTCTGGGTCTCATTCTACCCATTTTTCATGACAGCAGCATCTCCTTGTTGCCTCCTGGTTCTCTGGAACCTCTTCAATCCTCCTCTCAAGCTCCCTGTAAGGATTGTGTTCACCACAGTTCCATCCATAGCCCACAACCCTTCCCCATCCAGATATTCACCCTGGGGACCTCATCAGGCCCGCAGCTCCTCTGACCACCTTCCCACAAACCACCCCCACACTTTCCTGTCCAGCCTTTCTCAGAGCTGAGCTCTGGATAATTCAGAGCTCAGCTCTGAATAACTGCCCAGCAGCTCTAGCTGAATTTCTCAGGAATCTGAATTTCAATTTATCCACAATGAACTTACCACCTCCCCCTGTTCTCAGAAGTAGTCACCCACATCACAGCCCTGTCGGTCAATGTGAATGCCATCTTTTTCATCCCCCTTTTCATCCAGCAATCATGAAGTCCTGGGAATTTTACCTCTTAAAAGCTTTTAAACTGGATGCTTCTTTCCCACCTCTGCTGCCTCTGTCCTCTGTCCTGGTTGTGCCTTTACCATACCTTCCTTGAGTACCTACTGCAGCCACCTCACCCTTCCTTTCACCAGCCTCCTCCCACTGCAGTTCAGCCTATAATAGCCAATAACAATAAGTAATCTTCACCAAGGACTGCCATGTGCCACTCTTACCCATATTTTCTCATTTCATTCCTCTAACAACTCTAAGAGGCAGGCATTATTATGCCCATTTTACAGATGAGAGAATTGAGGCAGAGAGGTTAAGTCATTTACTAGTAACACAACTAGTCAGTGGCAATGCTGAGATTACTCTAAAATGTGAATGTCAATTATTTCATACATTGTCCTAAAATCCATAAGGGTTCCCCATCCCCCTAATTAAAAAAGGAAAAAAAACCTCAAAACTTTTTAGCAGTGCAGACCTTCAGATCTGAGCCCTGCCTACCTCTCCTGTGTCAGCTTTGCCTCTGGATTTTAGTACATGCTGTTCTTTTCACTAGAAACTCCCCTTTTCCCTACATGCCCCTACTCCTGACTTTACTGGGGTTTTTGACTTCATAACCCTTTCTCATTCTTCTAACAGCTCAGGCATTGTCTCATGCAGGAAGCCTTCCTGAGTGCCCTCCCAACCCCACTCCAGTTTGGGTAGGCTCCCATAATGGACATGGTAACGTGCCATCCAGATCCCCTTCAGGGAGGGGGACTGACCCCAGTTGCGGGGACTGCTAGCAGGCAGTCCTCAGCTACCAGCTCCCACTGGCGAGTGGTGGCCTCAGCTAAAGACTGCTGCCCAGCCCAAGGGCACACGTTTCCTGGGCACCTGCATCCCAGGACCATCAATAGGCCGTTGTAAAAGCCAAGCCCTCTGGCCAGCTTTTTAAATTGAGAAAAAGCTCCAGAGGGCCCCAAGGGGTCAGCCTCAGCCTGATCCTGATTCCTGTCTCTCCCTCCAAGGTTTTGATCCCATGAGCTTCCTGATAACACCCTGCACATTAATTTCCACATCATAATCTGCTTCCTAGGGAAGCCCACACTGCTTAGGTCTCCCCAGCTCAGCTCTGTGCTTCCTGAGAACAGTGACCCAGGGCTAGGTCACACCTGGAGAGAGATCCATCCCCATGAGCCTCAGCCCCAGGGTACAGGTTTTTGAATGTGGGGAGTGACAAAACTTTGTCTCCATTAATCGACTTGGTCATGGCTTCTTAATTAGATAATTCATCTCCAAGTGGATTTCCTGACCCCAGGTGGGTCATTAATTTGGTGATGCTTGCTGTCCTCCAGTAATCACCTGACCCCCATACCCTAGAAACTCTCAAACCATACTGTGAGGCCAGAGCACTGATTTTGGAAGGCAAAGGGTGAGAATGTTTGGCAATAAGGTTGTCATGCACGGTGGCCACTCCGAAAACAAGTTACTCATTCTCAAAAGGCTCCCTGAGCATGGACTCTCAAATACCAGTACTCTCAGATCTCACAGCCCTGAGTGGCAGACTCCAAATCCTAATCTCCTGATCCTCAGATCAACGAAAACAGCACAGTGCCTCGGAAAAAGGCACAGATTTGGAATCAATCTGAGTTCTACTCATGAATCTTCCCTGGATTGACTGGGAAAACTCAGCCAAGTCATGTCAGCTACCTAAGGCCTCATTTCCTCATCTGTGGAAAAATGTGGTGACAATATCTTCTCACAGGGTTTTTAGTTTACTTGTTTGTTTGTTTTCATAGATGAGACACTACATGTAAGACCCCCAGCCTATAGGGGCTGCTCGGTACCTGATAGTTCTCTTCCTCTAAACTTGAGCATCCTGAATCCCTAGAGAGAGAAGTACAAATAGTTTTTGCAGAACTGACTATGTGTCAGGGATTATTCTAGGCACCCTACTTTTACTAAATCAATTCTCTTAACAATCCTGAGAGATAGGTGCCATTATAAACCTCATTTTGCAGATTAGGAAATAGGACACAGAGAAGTTAAGTCATTTGCTTGAGGTCACATAGCTAGGAAGAGGTAGAGCTAGAATTAGAACTAGGTAGTCTGGCTCCAGATCTATGGCCCAGGTGTGGGAGGGTCACACTCTGCACACAGTAGGCTCTCAAGGAAGCTTGTTGATGAGCAGCCCTAACTCTGACCAGAGCAGAGTAGAAAGCAGAGGACATGCCATGGAACTTCTTGGTGTTGGTGCCAGTATTTGTTGTTTATAGGTTAGTGTGAATGTGGGTCTGAGTGGAAGCCTTTTACAGGAGCAATCAGGGGAGACATTCTGGAATAGGTGACATCTGAGTGTGGCTTTAAAAGATGAGAAATGTAGTTGGTGGAGAAGTGGCAAACTATAGGCCTATCTAGGAAGGTGGTCCGTCCTTAAGGGCTTACGGGGGATTGGAACAGAGGAGTCAGAAGGGGTAAATTGAGGCCTACTGTAGAGAGCTCTGAATGCCATGCTGAATCATGTCTGTCAGTGGAGCGGTTGTCTGGAATAATGCCTCGAAAGAGTAATCAGGCAGCAAGAGATGAAGGGCAAAGATGATGGGAAGGGGCTTTAAGAGCAAGCAGGAATACCCTGGGGGGCACCTTGTGAAGTCATCTCCCCACGCCCTTAGTCTTCTGGCAGACCCGCTGTCCTGCAGGGAGGAGGAGAGCACTGAGTCCTCAGTCCCCTGCGTCTGCTGCTCTTGGAAAGTGCCTACTCCCCTTACAGTAGGAACTGAAGACTGAGTGCAGGCAGGAGTGGTGTGAAGAGGGCAGAGCTGCAGGAGAGAGCCCACATACATGCACATAGTAGCTATTTCATGATTATTTCTTGATTCACCAGCTAAGAGAAAGACACATAAAGGGAAGAAGAAAAAAAGAAGATGCCTGCAGGTGAGAGGCTTGACCCACTTGTCCCCTAATCTGCAGGCAGTAGCTCATACAGCAGCCCAAGAATGATTTATTGAATGGACTCAGAGGAGCTTCAGAAAATGATCAATAACTGAGATGGACACAAAAGATGGAGAGAACCAAGGTCTGAGGTTGAAGAGCCTGGTGGACCTCCCTTCTTTTGCGGCCATCTGTATTGATCACTATTTCTGTGCCCCTTAACAAACAAAAAAAGCAAGCCCTGAGTTTGCTCCCTTCCCTCACGCCTGAAAAGTCAACAGATCTCTGAGGAAGACTTCCAAGACCTGAACCCAGTTTCCTAGACTCTCTGGCCAGGAAGGTGCGAGGAGCAGTAGCCAAGAAAAGAACCCTAGGCTAGGACAGAGTTGCTCAACTTTGGAGAAAGACTGCCTGGGGTTGCTGAGGGTAAAGGTGGGGGTGAAAGGAGGTTTTCTGCTCTCCCATGGTCCCCGTGCTCCTTTGCCATCCCAAACCCTGGCTCTGCTCAGAAGCAGCCTCTGTCACACAAACATGCCATCTTAGGGAGTAGAAGGTCAGTTACAGGTACAGGGGCTATTATAGACAAGCAATGAGGAGGTAGGGAGAAGGAAGAGAGGGAGGATATGAGAGAAGAGGAAGAGAAAGGAGAGAGGAAGAGAGGGAGGAGGTGGAATACAGTTGGGGGAAGGGGGAGAAAGGGAAGGAAGAGAGGAGGCAGAGGGAGAGAACTTTTCCCAAATAAGAAAATTACATAGTTAATAGAGCAAGTATCTAAAAGGTGATGAACGTAAACATTGGGGTCACTGAGTCTGATTCTTTCTGTTTGCTCCCCAGTTTGTCATTGGTCTATCTGTCCATCTCTCTATCTAGCCATTCGTGCATCCATTTGGTTTTGATTTTTTATTTTGTCCAACTAGCCAGTTATCTACAGGTCCTAGGTTTGACTACCTGTACATCTTTGTCTACCTGCCCATTTATTTGTTTTTCTACCTGTTTTTAATCTATCTATGTGGCTGACTATTCTTTTTATCTGTCCTGCCTGTTCATGACCTATTTGTCTATACTCATTCATATTCTCTCTCGTCTATTTGTCTATTTACTGATCATTCTGCTTCTTTGTTCATTGTCTGCTGTTGGCATACATGAACATACTAACTGCCTCTCTCATGGGTCTGTCAGCCTACTTTTGCTAAATTGTCCGTTTCTACTTATATATTTGTACAGCTTTGTGTCCATATTCCTACTTTTTCTTCTTCCTTCCCTTTCTATATCCCTCTTTATCTTCCTTCCTTTCTTCCATTATCCACCTGTAGCTATTCATTTGATAAATATTTATTGAGTACTTACTGTGTGCTCAGCTTTGTCCTAGTCTGGGGATGTTAAAGGTGGGTGAGATGTGACTCCTATCCTCAAGGAACTTGTGACCTGGAACTTACTATGAAGAAGAAGAATGAAACCAATTTTCACCACACAGTGGATAAGGGCTGATATGTTGTTGTGTAGAGGTGGATCTGGGGACACTAGGAAGGCGAATTCAAATCAGACTAAGTCCAGGGAAGGTTTTCTGGACAAGGTGTCAGTGGCCTGATGTACGCATATGTCTCCATCTGCCAGTCCTTCCATTGATCCCCCATGCCCTAATCCATATTTCCATTTGTCTAATCCACCTCTGTCCATCTGTCTACTTACCTAGTATCCATCTACAAACCATCTGTTTATCTGTCTGTTGAAGAATCTGTGTACTGTCTAACTCAGCAGTTTTCACCCTTTTTCATCTTGTGGCACACATAAACTAATTACTAAATTCTGCAGCATACCAAAAAAATATATTTTGGCTGATCTGACAAAAAATAGGTATGATTTTGATTGATTTACAAAATATAGTAATAGTACTTACCCTTTTTGCTTCAAAGTGACTTTTTTTTAAATTTAATCTTTATTGTATTTTTCCCATTACCATTTAGTCCCCTTACACCCCCTCCCCCCAGCAACCACCACACTGTTGTCCATGTTCACGAGTCCTTTTTCCTTTTTGCTCAATCCCTCCATCTCCTCCACTAGCTGTTATACTGCTCTCCATCTATGAATCTGTCCCCATTTTCCTTGTTAGTTCAGTTTATTCATTAGATTTTTGTCTTTCTCTGACTGGCTTTTTTTTTTTTTTTTACTTAGCATAATGTTCTCCATCTATACTGTCATAGTGAGTAAAATTTTCTACTTTTTTATGGCTGAGTAGTACTCCATCCGTGTAAATGTCCCACAGTTGTTTTACCCACTCATCTACTGATGGGCACTTGGGCTGCTTCCATATCTTGGTGATTGTAAGTAACACTGCAATGAACATAAGGGTGCTTAGTTTTTTTTTTTGAATTAGTGCTTCGGGTTCCTTTTAGATATATCCCCAGCAGTGGGGTCACTCCATGAAAAGGCAGATCCATTTAATAAAGTTTAAGCATTTTTTAAAAGGTTTTATTATTTTTCAGAGAGAGGGAAAGAGAGGGGGGCAGAGAGGGAGAGAACCATCAATGTATGGTTGCCTTTCACCTGCCTCTAGCTATGGATCTGGCTGGAGACCTGGCTTGCAACCTGGTTATGTGCCCTGGCTTGGAATTGAACCAGCAACCTTTGGGTTTGCAGGCTGGTGTTTTATCCACTGTGCTATCAGCCAGGGCTGCCCATTTTTTACTTTTTTGAGGTATCTCCACCCTGCTTTCCACAGTGGTTGCATCAGTCTACATTCCCACCAACAGTGCAAAAGGGTTCCCTTTTTTCCACATCCTCACCAGAACTTGTT
The DNA here is from genome assembly GCA_004026585.1 of Noctilio leporinus. Lineage (NCBI taxonomy): Eukaryota > Metazoa > Chordata > Mammalia > Chiroptera > Noctilionidae > Noctilio > Noctilio leporinus. The sequence goes on along the minus strand of PVIW01006768.1, from coordinate 57,115 downwards.
GCTTGTTGATTTATTGATGATAGCCATTTTGACAGGTGTGAGAAGATGTCTCATTGTGGTTTTAATTTGCATTTCTCTGATGATTAGTGACATTGAGCATTTTTCATATGTCTATTGGCTATGTTTATGTCCTCTTTGGGAAAATGTCTATTCAGGTCCTTTGCCCATTTTTAAATTGGATTGTTTGGTTTTTAATGTTGAATTTTGTAAGGTCTTTATAGATTCTGGATATTCTTATCAGCTATATCAGCAAATATGCGCTCCCATTTTGTGGGTTGTCTTTTTATTTTGTTGATGATTTCTGTTGCTGTGCAAAAACCTTTTAGTTTCATGTATTCTCACTTCTCACTTGTTTTTTCTTTTGTTTTTCTTGCCTTGGGAGATATATCCAATAAAATATTGCTACACACAATGTCTGAGATTTGTGCTGGCTATATTTTCTTCTTTGATTTTTATGGTTTTGGGTCTTTGATCAATTTTGAATTTATCCTTGTGTGACGTGTAAAAGGTGGTCTAGTTTCATTTTCCTGCATGTATCTTGCCAATTTTCCCAACACCACTTAATGAATGAACTATTTTTGTCCCATTGTACGTGCTTGCTTCCTCTGTCAATATGGGTTTATCGCTGGGCTCTCTATTATGTTTCATTGATCTATGTGTCTATTTTTATGCCAGTATCATGCTGCTTTGATTAATATGGCCTTATAGTATAGTTTCATATTAGGTAGCATGATTTCTCCAACTTTGTTCTTTCTCTGGATTGCTATTTCTATGTGGGGCCTTCTGTGGTTCCATATTCATTTTTGAAATATTTACTCTAATTCTGTGAAATACATCATTGGAATCTTCATAGGAATTGCATTGAATCTACAGATTGCTTTGGGTAGTATGGACATTTTAATGATGTTAATTCTTTTTATTCATGAACATGGTATGTGCTTCCACTTATTTGTATTATCCATTTCTTTCTTCAGTGTGTTATAATTTTCCATGTACAGGTCTTTCATATCCTTGGTTAGGTTTATTCCTAGGTATTTTATTCTCTTATTATTACTTTTTAAATCAGTTGCCTACACTTGTATATGAGGGTTCCTGGTACCAAGAATTAACCAATCACAGTGTTATTATGCGACATGATCAATAAGATGCAACTTTATTATATAACCTGTATATTTATGGTTCAAGTCAGGGCATTCACATAGGACAGCCATTGTTGTGTTGGCTGGTGTCATTTTTAAATTTGATGATCTAAGGAAAAAGAGATCAGTGTCCCTGACTGGTCAGGTATTGCATGTTTTAAAAATTCTTGCAGTATACCAGTTGAAAATTGCTGGTCTAACTTTCGGTCTATTGCTCATCTATCTGTATGTCTTTCTATCTATTGGTTGGTCTCTACACTCATGTATCTCCTCAGTTCCTGTCGTTGGCCAATTTATCAGCTGACCTGTGTAGCAATTAGTATGCTTTTGGCTGCAAGTAACAGATGGCCCTACCAAAGATGGCAAGAAAAATATTATCTTATAAGTAAGTTTGAAAGAGAGATTCCCAAATTGGTTAACATGGCCTAATGGCATCATTTGGCACTCAGATCTCTCCTCTGCCATCCATGGCATATCAGCTTTTGACTCAGGAGAATCCCCAATGTTTCAAAAAGATTGCAAAACCTCAGCACATTATATCTAGAAGAACAGAAGAGGGCACATCTTTTCCATGGGTCCTTCTATATGTGTGAGGTTAAAATTTCCCCAAAGAAAGCCTCTTTAATAAAGTTATTCCCACACTAAAATGTTCAGAATTATATGTACATTCCTAAACGAATCCCCAGCAAGGGAAATAGAATTACCATGATTTCTCTGGGTCAACTAAAATTAACCTCCAGGGTGATGGAGGACTTCAACTCTCCCCAAAAGGCCTGGTCTCCAAACACCAAACAAGAGTAGGGAAGAATGGGACATGGGGCATGGCTGGTGGGTAGGCCTATTCTGTATGCTAAGCTCTACATCCGTCTTTTCTGTGCAATCAGCTGTCCACCGGTCTATTGATTGGTCTGCCTGTCTATTGGTTTGTCAATCAATTCTGGGGATTGTCTGCCTGCCTGACTATTCATGTCAGTCTGTGTGTCTATCTGTACAGCTATTTATCAGCGTCTCTATTTGTCTTTTGGTCTGTCTATAAGTAAATCTATTCATTAGTTTGTGTTTAGTCAGTATGTCTATCTGTCTCTGTCTATCCATCCATCTTGGGTTTTTGTCCACTGCTGCCCTTTTCTCCCTCACGTGCCCAGATTTAACAAATGGATAGCACATTTCCTTTTTCCTACCACAGAAGAGTCTTAAATAACCCTTGAAACTCATCACTCTGGACAAAGCACAGATCACAAGGCCCACATCTTCCAGCAAGAGATATGACAGCAGGAAAAGATCACCAGAGTTCTCCCCCACCCCCACGGACCACCCCATTGTGCAGCATCTCCCCTCTCCCCAGGTCCTGCCCAGAATCTGGGCCGCTTTTGGTCAGGCCCTCCCTAAGCTATCTGAGCTCCCAGGGTGATTTTGTTTCTTCACTCATTCTTTAATGAATATTTATTGTGTACCTACCATATGCCAAGTCCTATCTTAGGTGGTGGGAATACAGAGGGGAATACATGGTTCCTGTCCCTATGAGGCTTATTAGTCTCTGCATAGACGTAGCCACACTTGCAGGCCTCTACACCATGATGGATGCTCCCATGTGCATACACACTCAGGTTTTCTGATGTACAAAACCTGTCCCGAAAGTATCAGCCATGCAAACTGTTTTAATTATATCAACATTGGCTCGATACTTTCAGGACAGACCTCGTATAGTTTTGGACACACACAGCCACACTCAGGGCCTGCCAGGCTCTGTTGAGCCTAACATGTGAATAGTCCTTAAATTAGTGTTTTTCAAAAGCACATCTTAAACACATATACCCCTACATGTGTACACATTTATACAGCTGGCTGTCCGGGGACCCCCAACAGTAAGGCACAGATTCTGATTTTGGTCCCCACATCTAGACTTAACTCCCCGCGTAGCCTTGAGTAGTCACTTCTTGACCATGCAGTGCCTGGCCCAGGGATGATTAACTCCCCTCACCCCTGTGAACTACTCTACTCACGTTTCTTTATGTGTAAAAGCTGCTTCCAATCTGTCTCTCACTGGGAACATGTATCTCTCTGTCTTCGCCTCTCTGCCTGTCTGGTTCTCTTCATGTCTCTGGAGGCTCTCCCTTGACAGCGCTCTGCGTCTTGTTTCCCTTCAGCGTGTGACTGTGTCTGGGATGGGGCTCTGTCCGTGAGTGATATTGGGTATTAGGGTAGAGTATTTGAGTCCATGTCTGAGTATATGTTTGAATTGCTGTATGTTCCTATGTGTGTCTGCTGTGGGTCTCTGAGTATTTTTATCCAAGTGTGTGTGCATGTGTGTGTGCGGACCACCCCATGGACACACACACAAACGGGTGCATGCTTGGCTCCCCTAATATGCTGAACGGGCCATTACGCCTCTTGCATGTGGGGCTGGGGGTAGACGGTGGGGGAACAGAGGGAGGCAGCAGGATTCTGTAAGAACATTAAATCCCAAATAAAGTAGAAATATTTTTTAAAATTACCGACTTCCCGTTTTCTCCGAAATGGAGTGAAACGAGGCTGGTCCCGAGGCGGGGGCTCCGCGGGGCCAGCCACTGGAAAGGGGCAGCGCTTTATTTTTTATTTTTGTAATAAGAGGAACTGAATTAGAAAAAACGGGGAAGGAAGAGCAGAGTCAGATTGTTAAAGGATTCAATGAGCTGTGGCCAATGTATTCGAAAGGTGCTTAAGGCAGCAGAGCCGCTCACCAAACACACACTCGCGCGCAAACGCACACACACTGTCACGCACACAGTCACACACAGCCACACCAAGGCACCGCATACCACCATCACACTCACACGACCAAGACAAAGGCACATTCAACCACACTCGCCTTAGGACACACACCCAGAGACACACAAAACCCATCCCCGCACACAGCCGGTGTATACTCCAAGATGCACACATTCACCTTAGGGGCCAAGGCAACTCGCACACACAAGACACAAAATCATCTATTGCCAACAGATGGACACGAGGAGGCTGATGCCCAAAGACAAACACACATTCACAGTCACACAGATACACTCGCCACTCTTGGATCCACACAGTATTTTCATGTATTTTACTACAACTACCAAATACACATCTGACACCTGTACACTCGCTCGCACAACAACCTCATTGCAAATAGTTCACGCTTACTCACTTACATGTTCTCTCACCCAGACACACACCATAACTGCTACGAGAAGATACTCAGGCTCCAGACACACCCATACTGTCACACACAACCAACAGGCTCCATGTGCGATTATTAACAATGATACCACATGTGTATAAAGAGATTTACAGTTGAACATTTATTTCAGTCTATTTAAGCCCCACAGTCACCCTGTGAAAGAAATACTCTTACCTCTACTTTAGACATGTAGCCATGCAGCTCAGGGAGGTTAAATGACCTGCCCAAAGCCACACTCTAGTAACAGGCCAAGCCAGGATGAGAGCCCCTGGTTTTAAAATGAAAATTTAAGTAACACAAAATTTAAATTTGTGTTGGTGCAGGGTGCTGAACTAACACAAACGTATGCGGTTTTGATCATATGATCTCATGAACCCAGCCTTACTCTCATTTATTCACGCAGGGTCAAACTCACGCCCCCGACAACAATCAGCAGTGGCGCTGCACACAATGTCACATAATCTCACGCACAGTCATCCCCTTCTACCTCCCTTTCTGTTTTTCCAGTTGATTCCTAACCTGCCTGGCCTATATAGACTGGGCTAAGGTAATGTTTTAGTGGGTGAAGAGGGGGCACGAGCCAGGCTCTTCCTCTGTTACATCTATAAGCCACATTCCCCCCACCGCCCCCAAGAGAAACCCCACCTCATGGCTACCCCAGCTCCCTCCTCTGGGGCCTGGGAAAGGTGAGCTCCAGCTTCCCTCGCCCCACTCCTCCCACACATTCTAACCAAGGGGACATTAAAAAGTGCTGACAGGGTAGGGGAGAGGCCACCTGCCTGCCCGCCAGTTGGGCCCCTTTCATCTCAGCCGCCTCCTGCCTCAGCCGCCAGCCCAGGCCTTCCCTCCCCCGGGTTCCTGTTTATTAATCTGTCCCCGTCTGGCCAGCTCTGACCAGCCCTGACCAGCCCAGTTGCTCCCATCACCCTTCTCCCCTCCAATGCCAGGGGGGAGGCCCGTACTCCCCAACACCTCAGGGCTGCACCAGGCAGAAGCTCCACTCCCTCCCTATGTCAATCACCCCAGGGGCCATGGAGCGCGCCTCCAACATGAGTCTCAGGAAGCTCATTCTCCTGTGGATTTACAGCAGGAGCTGGGGGTCTCCCAAGCTCCCTACAGACACGGAGAGACATCCCCCAACCAAACCTCACCCTGTCCTACATGCACACTGCACAGCGACACCCAAGCACCCACCCACCTCAGCCACACCCACTGTTGTCACAGAGTGACACATGACACCCACAATGACACCTAGAGGAGAATTGCACTGACAGCCATAACAGTTATCCACAGTGGCCATCATTTATAGCGTCACAGTCAATACATTCACATACAAGCACTCACACATGACACAATGCACCCGAGTCACACAAGGGAACACATTATCACCCAAAATGTGGGTTGCCTGTAATGATAAGCAAATGGTTACTGGGCTCATGGTGGCACTTAATAACTTAATATTTATTGAAAGAATAAATGATACAGTAACAACACATTCACAATACCTTAGAGCCAAAGTGTATATGCCACAAAAAGTGGAAACAAGTCCCGCTAATTCCCCAAGCAGCATGTGATGGACATCAGAAAAGGAGACAGAAGGAGATGGAATGAAAGGAACCCAGCTTGGACAGGGTTGGGGACAGGGCATTCAGTTACCTTTTGCAACTGGAGACATTGTTTTGAAACACAAATCTAATCCTAGAATAAAGCCCCAGCACTTTGTAACAGCCTGCACAGCCCAGCCAGTCTATGGCCCCCGCCTGTCTGTCTCATCTCAGTCCCCAGCTACCCGTGCCCCAGCCACAGTGGCCTGCTCACCTCATTTCCTTCCCTCTCACCACAGGACTTTGCATATGCCACTCCCTCTACCTGGACACCTTTCTCTCCTCTAGTCTCCCAGTTTACCTTTGGCTCTTGGTTCCAGGTCACTTCCTAACTAGGTTACCCCCCCCCATACCATAGGCTGAAAGGTTGTGCCCCCCAAGTTCCTATGTTGAAACCCAAAGTGACAGCAGTAGGGGGTAAGGCCTTTGGGAGGTGAGTAGGTCATGAGGGCAGAGACTGCATGAATAAGATTAGTGGCCTTATAAAATGGAAGAGTGCTACCTCACCCCTTCCACCAAATGAGGATGCGGTGAGAAAGTGGTCATCTATGAACCAAGAGATGCCCTCACTAGACACCAGATCTACTCATACCTTAATCTTGGACTTTCCAGCCTCCAGAACTGTGAGATATAAACTGTTGTTTATAAGCCACATAGCCTGTTTTTTTCTTTTCGTTCTAGCAGCCTGATCAAACCAACACCCCACTTATAAGCCTCCTTATCACACTGTTGACCTTTTATGGCACTTTTCACAGATGTAGTTCTTCTGGTCCCACTGCCAGACCAAAGCCCTATGAGAGAAGATAGTGTCTACTTTTGCTTCCATTGACTTCCAGAACTGGTACCTATTAGTCCTGAGGGCCTACTATGTGCAGTGCATAATAGGTGCTCAATGAACATCTGTTAGTAACTGAATGACAAACGCAAAGTATGTAAAGGAACACTAGAGGAAACAGCTCAGCCAGAAGTTTGTAAGTCCTAGAATTCTAGAACTAAGATGAATTTGAGTTCTTGCTCTTGCTGTGTGAACTTGGGCAAGTCCATCCATTGCTGTGGACCTCAGGTTTCTCACCTGTAAACAAAGACATCAGACCTTCAGGATGTGCTCTGTGGAGCTCTAGCGGTTGCCAGGAGCATCCAGAGATGCTAGGGGCAAGAGCTGGAGAGTAAAGGTAAGCATGCTTCAGCTATAGCACTTCTGCTTTTATCTGTGTATGTGTGTCTTCATAATTGAATAGAAGGTTCTAAAGTTTAAAATACTCTTTGAAGTCCTGGGCTAGGTGATCTCTCGGCCCCTTCCAGAACAGAAAGCAAAATGGTTCTACAACCGTATGATACCAGAGCACGTGCTGCTTTTTATCTGCAAAGTTATCTAAGTGGACCTCCCACCTGCAGAACTGACAGAGGAAGAAGCAATAAGAATTGAATGAGCCCAATTGGAGGAGGATTCCTAGAGGAGAGGAGTTTTCAACATCCCCTGATGATTCCTAACTCTGGTGACAGACTCTAAGAGATGGGG
>PVIW01006768.1:0-49557 GCA_004026585.1 Noctilio leporinus | reverse complement strand
GCAGTTGAACTTTCTCCTGGGGGAGGGAAAGCACAGGAGTCAGAATGGCTGAGTCTGGAGGGCAGGGTAGGAAAGTCAGGTAAACCAGGGTAGCCACAGGACAGGTTGTATCCTTGAAGGCTGGGGAAGAGGAAATAGCTTTAACTGGTGGTTGGGGGTTGGGGGGGGGGATTGGTAGAACAGAGAACGGAGCTGGAGAAATCCACTACTTTGTACATAAGGTGGGGGTGGTTTCTTGGAAACCCCTTAGCTATCTCCAGCCTCAACCCTGTGACTGTCCTGAAGCCACCTGTTTCAGAGGCAGCCAGCCCCTAGGCCTCTGCCACCGACACCCTTCTGGATGCACTCTGCCCTCTCCTAGTTCTCTGACCTCACTGATTCTCTTCCAGCAACCCTTTTCCTCCCTTGCCTGCATTAAAGGGCCCAGGCTCAGTTTAAAGGTTTCCAGTGCTTTCACCTCCACACTCTCTTCCCATAACCAGTTTATCTATAAGCAGGACTTTGAATTCAACTAGCAACCCCACAGGAATTGCCCTCAAAGAGCTCTATTTTATAAGCATTATGGGTCCTCAGTGGATGCGGATTAATGACTCCCAAATTGGCACTTCAGTCCTAACTCCCAACCAGCATCTCCTGCTCTTCACCAGACATCTCCTCCCAGACTCTCCACCACCTTAAATTCACTGTGATCACCTTGAGTTATTGCTGAGTCCTTCTCCCCTGGAATTCCCTCCCAGGTCATGTGCCTACTAGACCCAGCCCAGCCCACTCTCCAGTCATGCATCCTTACTCTGAATTTTCCTTCAAATGACCCACAGTATCACCACTTATCTGCACACTCCAACCCCAAACTTAGCGCAGATCATATGCCTTCCATGTCAGGGTTTGGCCCACTCCCAGAATGGGTGCACAGATTCTCCCCGACCCACCTAACTCCTTCCCTGGCTCCATGGGTGATCTTTCTGCCATGCCCTTTGTCCAGAACCTTGTCCCTCTCTACCTGGAACACCTTCCTCTCCTCTAGTCTCCTAGTGTATCTTTAGCTCTTGGCTCTAGGTCACTTTCTAACCAGGTTAAACCCTCCATGCTCTAGACTGAATGGTTGTGCCCCTCAAAATTCATACATTGAATTTTGCTCTGTCCAGACCCCTTGGCCTGGCCTTCTGGGGTTTGGCTCCAACCTACTTTTGCAGCCTTTCCCCGGCCCTGCCCTGCCCTGTCCTGCCCTCCCCTCCAGGAAACCTTTCTGCCAATAGGGCCTGACTCTCCCCAGCCCCTTCTGGACCCCCAAGCTCATTCTAAATATCCAACACTTGCTCAAGCTGCTCCAGTCTCTGAAACTGCTACTCTTCTGAGAAGTTAAATCCTGAACATCCTTTCCTGCTGAGTTTCTGCACATTCTTAACTAGGACATGACTGGCCACTGTTAACACTCCTGGCTCCTGCCCACTGAAAGCTAATAGCTCCTGCAGGACTTTGTGACAACCAAAATGCGTCTGGTTAAGAATCACTAGTTGGATGCTATTCTCTCACCTTTCTCTCACTACATAACCCCTCTAAATTAACCATATGCCCTAGAACCTTCTTTCACTTTCCTCAAAATTCTTAGCTTCTTGCTGGAGTAAGGAGAATAATGAAAACAACAACAACAGTAATGATAGTAATAATAAATAGCATCCCCTTAAGCAGCACTTTCACCAGATACTGTTTTAAGTCCATTACATATAATAATTTAATCCTCACAAAAATCTGGGTAATAGTATTACTATTATCCTCATTTTTCAGATGAGGATAGTAAGGGAGAAATTAAATAACTTGCCCAAGGCCACCTACCTATTAAGTAGTTGATTAAAAAAGCACATCAGAAAGCACAGACTTTGGAGTTGGATAAACCCTTCAAATGCCACCAACTGGCTGTGTGACCTTGGTCAAGTTACTTCCCCTCTCTGAACCTCAATTGTCTCACTTGTAAAATGGTAATAATGGCACCTAATTCATGGCAGTGGGGAGGGGGTGCTTGTAAGGATTAAGTTAGTTAATATAGAACAGTGCTTGGCACAAAACAAAGCTCTGCTGCATCTCTTCATGTTCTTCTCTCCGCTTAGGGTACATCTCAGACACCTAAAAATTGTAACAAAGGTAATGCCTCACATTTGAACTCAGGCTCTTGACCCCCGCACTGCATGGCTGCCTACGTTGTTCCATTTAGCCCTCTCTGGCTGGGCTCCTGCAGTTGTCCCTCCTTTGCCCAGGGTGGCCCCTCACTGCTCTCACTTTGTACTGGCCTCCAGGCTCCTGAGACAGTTGTACTTTGGTTGCACTGTGGCTTACTACCACATCCTGTCCCCAAAACGCAGAGCCTCAGACCTGGCCCAAGGCAAACCCCAGCCTAGCTGCACTGCATCCCAGGTCTACTGGGTAATACGTCAGATGCCCAGACTGCTCCTTTGATTCTATCCCTTCCACTGTGTCCCTCCAGCCCAGCTCTACCCTGGGCACACTTACTTGAAGGAGCCAACCTCACCTTGACTCCCACTTTTAGACCAAAGTCTTGGTCCCACTGGGGCCCCAGGACTTCACCCCTTGCTTCCTGGCTCAAGATTTGACTTCTTCCTGCCCTGGTTCCCTGTCCTTCCTCTCCCTTCTAGAACTTGGCTATTTTCCATGTTTGCTCTTTTCTAGTAGTTTCAATCTCTTCCTCTCCAATGGCACCTTCTCCTCTGTCCTCTGTCCACCACTTTGCTCCTGTCCCCTTGACTAACAAAGTTTTGCTACAACTTGTCCAAAATACGGGCCTGTCTCTAGTCCTCTGTATATTTCTCAAAAGATAACCTACAGTTGTCTACACTTGCTGTCCCTCCCCATTTCTTCTCTACCACCTCACTCTTCAACCCCTACCATTTATTGGCCTCTCAATCACCAACTCTAATAGTCACTGGGTCCTCAGCTCTTACACCAGACTCCTGTTCAGAGTTTGAGCCTGTGACTGCCCTCCTGTGTCCCCATTCCTTTCAATAACCTCCAAATTCTTGGTTCTACTCCTGTATACCTGGCAAGTGTTTCTCTGGCATATTTGTACCTGTCCCTGAAACCGCCTTGTTTCCTTGGGTACTCCCATCTGCTCCTCTAGCTCCAATCCTCACTGTCCCCACTACGAGACCAGCCTTGAGTTTCTTCCCTCGGCTCATGCCCTGGACCCCCTGCTGCAACCCTCTGCAGGCCCTCTGCCTGCTCTCATTCTGCCCCACCCCCTACCCAAGCTGATCTGTCTTCCAAACCTCAGATGAATTTAGGATTCTGTAGCTTTCTTTGCTCCCCTGTAGACAGATCAACATGCTCCACCCTTTTATACCAATATTTTCCCTTTCATTTTCCATAAAATCATAGTCAGAGAAAAAAAAAAAACACTAAAAATAAATCCTACCCATTTTAATGTGCAGCTCCAGTTGTCCTGCTCTAGGGAGCCTCCTTGTGTAGGTAGGTGTTCGCCCACCTCTGACCCCTGGGCGTTTACTGACAGAGCCTCCAACCCCCTACTGACTACTGCGAGTCTTGTCTCTCAGGCTTTGGGATCCCAGGAGGCTTAGAAAGCTGGCTGCCCACACAAGGAATCTGTTCCCCAGCACCAGGCTGAAGGAGACTGCATCAGAGGGTATCTAAGTTCTCTTTTATCTCCAGTGTTCGAGGATTTGGAATTTGAGGATTCTTTCTAGATAGAATGTTCTGCTGGGAAGGTCTTCAGAACTTCTGGAAGGTGTTCTCAGTGAGTAGACATCCACATGTTCATGAGCTGCTGGCAAGAGTGCCCCTTTTCAGGAAGTTAAGACCCAAGAGAAACCAGGCAGGTCAAACATTATTCTGTATATGGAGAGAGGTACAGGAGAGGGGAGTGTCCTAGAGACAGAGTCTCTCTCCTCAAATCAGTCAGGAAATCCAGGAAGGAACTTAAAAAATCTCATTGCATAAGTAAACCTTACCCTACACATGTGCACAAACACACGTTCCACGTATAATCCCTGGGGACAGGGATGCTCCCCCAGAAGCTCTTAAGGAACATTTTTCTCCCCTTACAGAGAAAAAGAAAAGTCTTAAGCCTGGGCTCATGTCCTCACTACAAATCACAAAGCATGGCTGCCCCCATGGGGCTTCATTGAGCATTGCAGTCTCCATCACTTCCTCATCTTGGCCACACCAGGATATAACCAACCTCCATCTCCAGCCCAAGAATATGCCAACATACTCCACCCTGTCCTCTTAGCTCCTTCCCCTCCCAGTGCAGTGTGACCTCATGCCCTTCAACAACACAGTACGCTCGACACCCAGCATACCATCACAACCGCATCCCTCCACCACTAAGCAACCCTATCCAGTGCTCCAGCACCCCAGCTCCTCGATGACCGTCAGTCTATTCAGCCTTCCAGGCCTGAAACAGTCATTTGAGGTTAAATGTTGTACCCCACCCCCAGACCCATCCTCCTCCACCTGGCTGTAGTCACCTGGAGAGCTAGCCTGCGCACTTCTGCAGGCCCACCACCATGATGGGCATGGTTCCTCTTGTGGGCTCTAAGAAAGAGAACTAAAGCTAACTAAGATCACGGGCATAGGAATCACCTGGAAAAACTGGTTAAAATGACCAATGACTGAGCTCCATCCAGAACTACTGAATGAATGGAGAGGCCAAAAATGTGCATTTTCAACAAGCTCTTCTGGTGACTTCTGTAACGTTCAGAAGCATCATCGTAGATGCCTTGTTCATTCAATCCTAATAGCTCCATAAACGTGGCTGGGTTATTCGACTTTGGACAGTTAAGAAAAGCAGGGCATTCGGCCTTATCATGACCCCATCGAGAAGGTGCTCTTGGAGCTCCCAACTGCTCCTGCCGGAGGAGCAGCCCTCTGCGCCGTGAGCTCCCTGCTGTGTTAGGGCAGACGAGAGACTGTGTGCACAGTAGCTCAGGCCAGAATGCATGGCCCTAACAGGAGCTACATCTGGATTCCATGTGTTCGCGCCACAGGCAAGCTTCTCCATGATGCAGTCGTCTTCTAGGCCCACTGGAGTCGCCGGGCCAACTGCACCTAAGCAACGCGGCCCCGCGGCTCCCTGCAGTGGGCAGTGCGGGAAGCGCAGCTGTGCTGTACTGGTCCTACCCGCTCCAGCCCGGCTCAGGACCTCCGCATGGAGCGAGGGCGCCACACTGTGACTGGAGTGGGGACTGCGGGACCTGGGAGGGCTGGCAAGATGGTGCTTGAGGTCCAAATTTGCAGGCTCTTTCCCACTTCACCGCCAGTTTTCAACCCACTCCCTCACTGACGCCCATCCTTGACTCATTGCAAGTAACTCCTAATCCCCCGATTTACGAAGGCCTGGGATGAGACTCACCGGCCAATGTCTTTGGGTAAGCACAGGAAATGGAAGAAAAGCCGCCCCACTAAATCTCAGAAAACTGCTCCAGATGCAACTGTAATTCCTCAGGGTCAGATTACACACCCCTGCCCTTCATTATAGAACCTCAGCACCACAGAATTTCTGGAAAGTTTCTGGTAGTATTCAGGACCATTACCATGCTGCCTAATTGTCCAAAATATTCTCATTTGCCACTGACTTTTAATTACAAAGGACCTTCGCATTGGACCCAGTGTTCCAGATGTGGCCTGACCACCTCAGAAAGCAGTGGAGTGCCTCCCTTACTGGCTGCTTTTTGGTTAACGCAATTCGGGGCTGTATTAGAGGTTTTAGCAGTCACATCACACCGTTGACTCTTATTGAGCTTGCAGTCAACTAAACCCCCCAGGTCTTTTCATCATGAACTGCTGTCAGGCTGGGCCTGCCCCCACCCAGTACTTATGCCATTGATTTTGTTTTAACCTAAGTGCAGGACTCCACATTTATCCCTGTTAAATTTAATCTTGTTGGTTCCAGCCTGTTGAAATCGTTTTGAATCCTGACTCTTTCATGCAAAGTATTAGCTGCCCCTCCTAGCTCTATCACCTGCATGCCTGATGAGCCTGCTGCCTGGGTCAGTTGTCAATAAAAATGTCAGACAGGACACAAGCCCAGGCTGAACCCTCAGGCATACTTCCGGAGACTTCCCTCTATCTGGGCTGACATGGATCCATTAATCAGCCCTCACTGGGTCTGGCTCTTCACCAAGCTTCATCGTTTGGTTCACATGTTTCTGCTACATCTACAGATATTTTGAGAGGCTGTCAGCTGCTTATTCCTGGAAATTTCTCCTGCCCCAGGCTGCAGCTCCAACATCTAAGGCTGGGTCCTCTCTACTCTCCAAGCCTCTAGCATCATTTAAGTGTACCTTCCAGGGACCGCAGACTTCCAACATTGCCTCCTCCTGCCCTTCTTGAGGTGCTAAGATGTTTCTGAACTTCAGGATCTCCCTGGGTATAAAGTTGCTATTTCCTATCTCATCACCCCCGGTGCCTCCTCTGAGACCTTATTCACACTTAAATTCTCTCTTGCCACTTTCTCTTCTGCCTACAAGTATGTGCGGTCGGCCTAACAACTAAAAATGGCCACCTACTAGCTGCTTCCTTAAACTGTTGGCTTCTGTCTCCCAATCCTACCACTTCTGATCTCACTTCCTGGTATCCTAAACCTTCAGCAATCTTCCATGCCTTGTCTGAGTAACCACACTGCCCAAACCGCGAGCAGTGATGGTGAAGATGGAGTTGGGGTTTGCGCATCAGTCAGAAGATTCACAACTGAGACTGAGAGATCAGGTATAATCAGGTATGGGAGCTACATACAGCAGACAGCCTGGGAGCCCTCACATACCAAGGTGGGACTGTGGTCAAACGATGAGGGCAGGAAGTACACAGGAACTGAGATATAAGGTTCACGTCTAGGTAAATTGTCTGGGCAAGAGAAGACCTACAACCAGACTGGCTGCAGGTTAAGGGCGGCAAACACAACAAGTCCAAGCTTGGGTGGGAACTTCTTACATACTCCCAATAGGGGCCAAAACCAGTCCTAGGCCCAAGTCAAATGGGAAAAGATAGCTCAGTTGGGATGGGGAAAATAAAAATATAATGGTGGTCAGGGTCTACTCTTTTCCCAAGTCCTTATCCCAGAGTATAAATCAGCTGTTAGAAACCTTAGAGAACTTCTAGTCCAGAGGGTCACACATTCAAAACTCTATGTGAGATAGGTCACGAAAGTCAGACAAACTAGGTATGAAGCGTCAAAATGAGTGGTAACTATGGTAAGCCGGAAGGAACGTGCCCAGGGGGGTAGCCCCAGCTAATTGTAGTCATATGGGAAATGTGATTTTGTCAGATCTTCTCATTTTCTGGAGAACTCAAAAACCTATTTATGATGAAAAGTTTATCTTAAATGTTGCCAACTAACAAAAAATTTTTCAAAAACGTATCTGTAGCTCTGATTTGACCTATGGCAGACATCTTAACTGCTGCCCGTTGCTGAGTAGTTGGGCAGGATAAGAGAGTTATATGAGAATTTTCCTGTGAGATTTTAGATAACCCTGAGGGCTACTTTTGTGCATACAAATAATTATCCAGAAATTACTTGGGTTTAAAAGTTGTATTCAATTTTTAAAGTTACATATTCAAAATTCTAGCTCTTATCTAAGCTTTCAAGTTTAGCTTTTACAAACATTTTGCTTATAAAACAAAGTTTAATTAAGATTAATATATTTGATATCCTTAAGTACTTAATTTACCCAACTAAAACAAAGGGTCCCAAATACTTAATATCTCAAATAGGTTTATAAATATAGCAAATCTTAAATCATTTTAAATGTTCAAAAACTACATAGGAACTTAGCACAACCAATTTAAAATTCAAGTCAAAATAAATTATTCAACACTTTAGTTGGCATTAACAACATAAACCTGTTAAACTTAAGGGGCAAATTCTCTTCCACATGTTAAGAAAATAAAATGCAAACCATACCTATTCCTTAAAGCTACCAGTAATGCTGCGGCTTAGATGTTCTTAAACATGCCTATCCTTCATTCTAAGTCATCCCGAGTTAAAAGATGCTTACTGACCAAGGAACAATTGATGCTATTTTTTGGAGGCTTTGTTTTAGGATGGCTGATGTTGTAGAGCAAGCAACCAGAAGCATTGGTGGGGCCACTGACTGGATTCTAAGGGACCCAGAAAGTAGTTTTTGTGGCATGTGAAAGCCCTAACACATGGCCTCCATTAGAAAGGTGGTCACCTAGATCACACCCCTGGGTCTGATGCTCTTCAGTGCCTCATTGCATTTTCTTGCAGAAGTTGGAACCCCTCCTAGACTTCCATATACCTTGACTGGGTATACATTCCCTTGGCTCTGAAAACAATTAAAGTCTTCCCATCTTGATTTCTGCTTTCTTTTTATATTCTTCTTTCTGGAGAGGACCACACTCTTCCATGTATTAAGATGACAGGTGGTTGAACTGAGGACTTCTCTCACAACTCGGACTTGCAGTCACAATTCCTATGGTTTTCCTACAGAACTCCTGTCTCCTCACCCTTAGATCACTGCCCTATCTTTTACTTCTCACTACCACACTTGACTGGCTTTTCCCTCTAGCTCTCCGCACCCACCTTCTCTATCAACATCACCCTTTCTTCACCCACCCCAGTGCCAACTAGATGACAACAGGATCCCTACTCCATCTCTAATATTGTAGAGTCCTGTCCCCTTCTCCATAATTCTTCTCCATTCACACTCCTATCCCTTTAGAGCAGTGAATTTCAACCTTTTGCATCTTATGACACACATAACTACTAAAATTCTGTGGTACACTAAAAAAAAAAGTCTTTTTGCCAATCTGATAAAAAAAAAATAGGTATAATTTTGATTCATTCATACTGGATGGCTATTGTGTTGGCCGTTCTCATTTTTTAATCCGAAATCTTAAGGCAAAAGAGGTCAGTGCCCCTGACTAAATAGTCAGGTACTGCATTTTAAAAAATGAATTCTTACAGTACACCGGTTGAAAATCACTGCTTTAGGGCAATTGATCTCACCTTAGGAAAGAAGGGGAAAGAATCTAGTATAAAGGAACCATGGACATGAACAACAGGAGGGATTGACTTTGGGTGGAATGGGTGGGTGGGGAGGGGGACAGAGGGGAGCAAAAAGGGGATAGATGTAATATAACAACAATAAAATTAAAAAAGAAAAGAAGGGGAAACTGACATTACTTGCTTACATTAAGGCATGAACAACTGAGTGAGTCCCTTTTATGCTGGGTAAACTGGATGCTGCCTAAGGAGCTAAGAAAGGAAGGAAACTAACATTTACTGGACACTTCCTAGGTAGGCACTAGGCACTGGGTGGTTCCACTTGAGATGTCTCTTTCATTCCCACAGTCATATGAGGAGACTTAGTAAGAAATCAAACCTTAGAGATGGTTAAGTAATCTGACCAACTCAATTTTGGGAACAATAAGAGCAGGATTCAAATTTAGCCCATGTAATCCCAAAACTTATGCCCTTTCAGACCATACTGCTTCACTCTCCTTCTTAAAATAAAATCCTTACTAGTCAAATATTGGCAGAGTGGAAGAACAATGTTTTGGTAGGAAATGTTACTTTACTATTTCTTGCTGTAAGGGTGGGAGGCTTGAATCTGTGAACTCCTGAAATTGTGACTCACCCACTCTGGAAAACTCTCCTAAAACCCCAGCACCAGCCCAACAACTAACACACATACAGTCCTCAGCTTAGACAACACTTTCACATATATTGTCCCAACCTTGTAAGGAGGGTAGTAGTATTATTAACCAATTTTAAAGAAACAACCATGCCCCAAATCACCCAGCCTGTGAAAAGTATATCTAATCACATGCAGGTTCACTTTCCCAAAACCTTGGGTTCTTTCCACTTAGTCACAGTCTCCTCTACAGACTCCCTCCTGCCCCACTGCCTTTGTTCTTCTGGAGATTAGGTGGTAACCTAGAGCCTAGCTCTCTACTTCTGCTCAAGACTCCATGCTAGCATCTTTGTCCCATCTCTCATGGATTTTCAGTCTCTTCCACAACCTTATCTTTCCCATTTGGCTTCCTCCACTCCAAGTCATCTCTGTGATTCCACTTCGAGTATCTTGAGTCAGAGTAGGATCAAAAAAGCTTTTTATTCAAGCACTAACTAAACACTTCACGGATACCCAGTCTTTGCAATAAACTGTTCTCTAGTGCCCACATAGAACAGGATGTTTAAAAAAAAAATCATGATCCTCTTAACATTGCAAGCCATGTGCTGCTCCCACCCTTCAACCATGAAGTGCCCAAGATCTAGCCACCTCAACTTACCTAAGGTTCCAGAGTTAGGATAGGGATTCAGACTCAAGAGTCATAAACAAGACCTCATTCTTATCAAGACATTAACACAAACCCCTGTGAAAACAATGACCACAGATTGTAAAGTGGGTTGGGTTTTGCTCAAACAATAGTCAAAAGCTCACTATTAAAAAACTTGAAAGGAACATTCTCAAGTCTGTGGTCCTGCTGCCCCTAGACTAGCATGGCAGCCTCTGTACCAATTTCCCTAACTCCTCCGTCCCTGCCTGCTGTGCTGTCAGTTCATACACACTTCCAATGCCACTTATACCTTGGGGGCAACAGGTCTGGTGTCTTCTATTTTCACTGACAGTGTGCCTCATGTGTTTTTAATGTTAAACCAATCTTGGAAGAACATTCCCCAGTGAAGGGGGTGTTAACTTGTCTTTGAGTCAGAGATCACAAAGGAGTCGGGACTGATAATGTGAGCAGGAAAGTTTATGCTCATTCCTCTACTCTGCTGATAATCTGACAACTAAACTTGCCCTGATACTAGAAGCAGGACCTTCAGTCAGAAAGCTAGATGGGAAAGAAAGGCAAAGACTTTGAGAAAGAGCTCAGGCCACTCAAAGCCAACAATGACTAGACCCTTGCTAGGAACAGTCACTCTGCTTGACATACTTTCATATAACTCTGACGAGGTAGATAATGTCATCCCTATACATATGAAGAGCAGTTTCAGACAGAGTCCTGTCCCCAAGGTCACATAGCATAACACCTCTGGGATTCAAAGCCAAGTCAGGTATGCAAAGCCCTCGTTCTCAACCACTGCCCTATGTTGCGCTGCACACTGTAATACTCCAGGTAGTAGCAACCTAGCCCAGACACAGCTTAGATTTTTGATTAAGGAGCAGAGCTTCTCTGAAGGGGTAGGATTTACCTCAAGGACCAAGTGAATAGGTTTTAAGCAAACAATAAAATACAGCTGTATTTTCTGGGGCCAAAGAAATCTAGAAGCAAACAGGTGAATGTGAGACGACTACAGAATACCCTGTAGTCCAAAGAGAGCTTAGCACAAGCTAGACAGGTAGCTTTTCCTCCTATGGGCTAGGGACCAGGGTCAGAGACAAGAGGACATAAGTGGCTACAGAGGGGAATTGTAGAGAGGCTTGGTTCAGAGTGGGAGAGGGGGAGTGTTGGGGAGTGTCAACAGGCAGAACCTGAAAGATCAATGGGATCTCAGTGTGAAAAAGGCTGAGAATTCCAGGGAGCCAGAATATAGCTCAGACTGAGTTCTGAATAACTGTACCCAGCAGTTCTTCCAAGTCTAGTGACAAGGTGGCTCCAGAAGCCAATCTTCTGAGGAACAAGGACCGCAAATGACCAAGTCCAATTCATCTGCAACCCAGGACAAACCTGGGCCAGAAACCAAATGATTTTCAAAGATCTCTGTGGCTAACCAAAGAGCTTTCTATTTTCTGAGGTCCACCACCTGGCTGATGGTCCCTTCCCACGAATGATTAACAAAACCCTTAAACATGGAGGAACAGTGTTTGTTTTAGGACTGGGAGAGAGAGATCAGAGGACAAATTCGTCCCTTTTACTACTCCCCACTGTGGCAATCTTTCAGGTATATCAGTTTAAATGTTACTTCTGGCAGGAAGCCTGCTGTGGACACCCGAGTTTGTTAGGAGCTTATTTTATCCTCTGTGCACCTGTAATGCTAATTGCCTAAGTTGCCCCTACTGAACTGAGATCACATGGGTAGGAACACAGGTTTGGAACAGAACTGCTCCAGGACGCTCCACAAATGGTAGCTATTAAGATCCCCATGTTATATTTTTCTGAATTCGCTTCTGAATGCACCTCGGTCCTACAATAACCCTTACACACATTTAACTTAAAAACATAGAGGGGCATGCAATAAAACTGAACCAAGGGGCCCTGATTTGGCTCCCACAGTGTCTCACAGTCAGTGAGGTTGGAAGTAGCTTCTCTGGGTGAGGGGATCTCATTCAGCTGCCCTCACCCCTCACACAGTGTAGGGTGGCTCTGTGGCTGACTGCTTCTCACCAGACCCCTAAGCTGGCGTGGAGAGCAGTAAAGTCTGGCTGAAAAGCCAGGCAGAAGACATCAGACACTTCCAGTTTTCCCCCTCCCTCGAGGCAGATTTAGGTACCAAGGCCCTTCTCTCTGTCCCCAGGTCAACATGTGCTTCTCCAGGGTATTTTCCTTATCCTTCCCTATGCTTTTATTGAAAAGGAAGAATTGCTGAAAACCTTAGAAAATCTTAGAAAGCAGTAAAATAAAGTTTCTGAACAAGTCACATAATAATAACCACCACCACCACCACATTAAGTGCTTGCCAGGCACTGTGCTAAAGTTTTACATTGTTTTGGTTAATCCAACCACCTTGAGGTATTTTCAACACCTGCCCTTCTCCACCACACATACCATTACAGTTGAGGAAATAGGTTCAGGGAAGTTAATCAACTAGGTCAAACCTAGATGGCAAGAAATCAGAACCAAAGACATCTGACCCCAAAATCCATGCTTTTAAATACTATGCTAAAATGTTTTGCTTTAATGTTAAGACACATTCTCCTTCCCAAAATGTTACCCAGAGACCAGACTTTAGGTAGGGAAGACAATGAGGCCCACATTCAGCTACCGTACTTGAATACCTGGAAGAGTGAAGAGATAGTCTGGGTACAAGCTGGCCACTGGGAAGGGCCCTGTGTCCTTCTGCCCCAGCTCCCAGGGCCCTTCTCATCTTGTATCTACACTCCTGACGTACGATTGACTACTCAATGTACTGTTTCCTTCCAGCAAATGCTGAAATGCAGAGGTAAGCGAAACTCAGTGACTTGAGGTATCACCAAAAACACCTGAGAGAAATTAGAAGACATTCGTAAAATGTCCTCTATCCCTGAAATGCTCGACTCTAAGGCACAGGTGCATTTAGATGGAAACACAAACTTCAGTTCTTCCATGCTGGCTTGCCCAGCCCCATTCCTGTGGTGTCCTGCCCAATTGCCCTCACTGGTCCTCCACTCTTCACAACTCTCTAAGTACCCTCCCCATACCACCTCTGAAGGCCTCACTGACCACAGGCCTCTGAACCTCAAGGCTGCCAATGTCCGAGGCTTCATCCCCCAGAAATGCACTAAGTTTTCAGCAGGGCTTCCCCAAGATTTGTGAGGATTAAACAGAGCTGGCTGAATACTACCAGAGCGAGCCACTGATTCAGGAAAGGGACAGAACTCACACAGAACAAATGGACTAACCGTGGGTGAAAACTACCATTGGTCAGAAAAGGAAGGTGGCCCTAAATAGCAATGACCCCAGAGACAGGGATCCTAGAGTCTCTCTCCAAACACTTGCAGTCTGGTGCATCTGAGAAAAGGGCAACTGTTTTGGAAAAAGACAATGGTGAAGGGGCTGCTGACAAGTGAGCAGGGGGAGGCTTAGGAGGAGAAACTGGGGAGCTCTGGAAAAGGGAAGTTGAAACTTCTCTTTTGAACAGTCTGTTTGCAAGGACACCAGACGTGGGCAGAGAATGGAGGACAAGCACTACAGGGTCCCAAAGAACAGGGATATTGGCTGAAATCAGGCCAGGGCCTCAGGAAACCTGAATCACTTCCAGATGCATCCCAGCATCTACCCCGTTTAAGTAAAAGCGGGTCCATTTTAAAACTCAGGGTCATTCCTTGCAGCCCCACTAAACTGCATCGGGCTGTAAAGGGAAGCGAAAAATAGGGAATTTACCAAGGGCAGCCCCCTCCTTGGGAAGTTTACATTCTGAGAGAAGACAAACATCACACTGCCATACCTGCACCCAATCCTTCAGGGAGCCTTTGATCTAAGGAACCCACCACATACAAGTGGCAAAACTGAGGAACACAGACTGCTACAAATTAACCTTGTCCTTTAGGTCTGCCTCAAGGCAGACCAATGAGGAGGAAACATGGAGACCTGGGAAGATCCAAGCTGGGATTCTCCACACCTAAGGGGCAGCCTTTAAGTTGATCTCATCACTGGTGCACACATCTGGGTAGGGCCGCAGAGCCTCCAGGCAACTACAGCTGCGCCATGGGGGAAAATCAGCCTTGCTGGGTGGCCAAGAGTGAAGCATCCCTCCCCGGGGAATCCCCAAGGAGCCTCGAGGAAGAGCTCTCTTGTTTCTTTTTACTGCTCTCCTTCTCTCAATAGTCTCTTATCTTGTCCTCACAGGGCACAAGTACAGGTTTCATAACCTCTGGTGGTTTCATGTGTTTCTTCAACTAGGCAGAAGCTCCTGGAGGGAAAAGAGTAGGTTTTTGCTTGGATGTCTGGAAAGTCAATTACAAAGATTTTTCACAGGCAACATTTTAAAACTATTATCCTATCATTCTTTGTCCCATCATTTGCACTTGACACCCATCTCTCTGTGCTGGCTCATGCCTGTAGTTGTGTTCCTGTATCCACCTCAGGCTGGGGACTGTGGATAGGAGCTGGCCTGCGAATCCAAAGGTCGCTGGTTCAATTCCCAGCCAAGGCACATAACCAGGTTGCAAGCCAGGTCTGTAGCTGGAGGGAGGTGAAAGGCAACCATACATTGATGCTCTCTCCCATTCTTCCCTCTCCTTGCCCTTCTCTCTAAAAATAATGCATAAAATATTTAAAAAGAAAGAGAAAAAATACCAGCTCAGACTGCTTTTGGGAATAAAAGGGAGGTAAACCAAGAGTCCGTGGGGAGCAGAGGGAGGGTCTCCCCACACTGGGCTGGCCCATTGATAAGGATCCTTCCCCTCTCTGTCTCCTAACAGATTCAGATTAATGATCACTCATTCCTAATTGTCAAATTTCTTTTCCTTCATCCTGTGTCTAATCACCAGTGACAGAAACCATTACGCAAATGAGAGCAGACGACTTCCCCCAACTGTTCACGTTGGTAAAAACCTTGTAATTTAGAGCTCTGCTTTGTAGGGGAAGCTGGTCTCCCCCAGGCATCCTGGGCATCTGCTCAACTATGCCCAGAACATCCCCTCCTCCATCCCCCAAACTCCAACCCCCAACAGATATTCAACTTCACAAGAGTAGTTTCCTTTGTACCTGCTGGTGTAAAAATGGCAGTATGCGACACAGCTGACGTCCATACAGGCCCAAGCCCCTCTCCCTCCCCATGGTGTCTGCCTCCAAAATAGGGGTAAGCAACAGAGAAGAAATGTTTCCTTTGCTCTGAGTAAAATTTGAGCCCAAATGGCCCTAACCTGGGTAAGTGAAGGGAAGAACTTCAACCTCTTCCTGGGGGAAAAAGGAGACAACAAAACATGAATCAACGTTCCCAATAATCACCTAGATCTTCAGTTCTATCAATGCAGAAACATGCTGGGTCAAGTTATGGGACCTATTCAAGGGTACACCAGTCTCACAACGGGATCTTCTAGAACTCAAGTCTCCCTGTAGATCCTTTCAGCACTCTTAACTCATTACATGGCTTCCTAGCAGTTTCCCCTAGGTGTCTTTAAATACAGCCCAGAAGAGCTTTCAGGCTGTGCTGTGTCTTCTGCACCAGACAAGGCCCAGTGGGGTGAGAGCTGAGGCAGGCCTGTAGTACAGGGGAGGAGGTAAAAGCAGCAACATTTTCTGGTTGGAAAGGAGCAGCAGGGGGTTTATAGCCAAACAGCACTAGATTGGAACCCTGAATGCCTCTGTTCCCTTAACCTCTCTGAGCTCATTTCTTTAGCTGTTAAAATGATAATACCTACCTTGCAGGATAGTGAGAAACAAAGATAAAAGCACTAGGCATACATTAGGTGTCTAATAATCAGGGGTCACTATTATATTACTCAAGGAGGATAACCAATCCTATGAGGTCTGCCCATCACTCCCCTGAGGTCAGACCTATGTAGCACAGCACCCAGCAAAGACCAGCTGCATGGCACACACCTCCCTGCTGTGCATCAACCCACATCTTTGCAGGCTGGGTCAGGAATGCAGCAGACCTGCTAAGGAGAACAAAAACAATCCGCTATCTTACAAAGTGTGGTTGTGGTCAAGTTCATCTTCCGTCTGCCTGGTTTTCTTTGTGCACTCCTGCTTCCCAAAAGAGATGGAGGGATGGAGATCACTGCAATCACATTTTCCAGCACTGGCTATATTTGAAAGAACTACACTTGAGAAGGTACCATGTTTGTGCACACACTGCAGCAGAGAACCCCAGAATGGAGTACTAAAAATAAACACCCCTTCATAAAATATACACAGGTACGCATACACACACATCCTCTCCACCCATCAGTGCACTGTAACTGTAAACTGAGCTTTGGGGATAAGAGCCATAGCTCAGACACCAGAAGTAAACCTTTGGCAAAAAAGGAAAAAAAAAAGGAAAGAAATATATGAACCTAGAGACTTCAACTCCTTTCTTTCCAGAGAAGGGACATGGAGATGGAAGTGGAGGTGACAAGATACAAGGCCACCATACTGCCGAATTCCAGGGGCTGCACTTCCACTGAATAAATGTGAATGACGGCTGGAGTTGTGCAGTGCACAGCTGCCCAGTTGTTAAGCTGCAGCTCTGAGAAGGGTTCCCATGAGTGGCTACGAACAGAAAATTTTACTCCTGTGATCCACTAGTTGCCCTGACTTTTGAGGGTGTTTGTGAAACATTCCAGTGGGGTCTGGCAGAGGCGCTGGCTTTAAGAGACAAGGCTACACTTTTGTCCTTGCCGTGAGGTGGATGACAGGTGGTTAGTTGCCTAAGCTGGACCCCATTCTGTCTGCTCGGCCAGGAAGCTCCCAGACAGAGGACGGAGCCTGGGCAGAAGAGGCTAGCCAGTCAGCCTCAGGCCGGCTGCAGTGAGACCTGACCAACACCTCATGGCTAAAGCTGAGTTTAAACTCTTTAGGTTAGGTCAGGCAGTACTGCCCTGGGATTCCCACTGTACAACTCCCTGGCCAAGGTTAAGAAGTAAAGAAACTTGGTCAGCAGAGAGGCAGGCCAGCGTGCATGTGCACACATGCCAACACAAACCCTGCACAGAGCTGGGCGTCTGTAAAACCTAGAGGAGCCACTGCCAGGACTCCCTTGGTATCCTGCACAGGGAGCAAGAGCTGGTGCTAAAAATCAGAAGCTTATGTGTCTAAAATTTGAAACTTATGCATAATCCTTGGCTCTTGTGTCCCAAGGGTCTTTTCTATATATGGCTTGAGCATGAAGGTCCAAGTTGGAACCTAATTCTCTCCAGCCTGATGGAGAAATTAGGTTGGAACCTAATTTCTCATAGAAAGTCCTCCAGCCCTCAAAGCAAGCTTCCTTCTCAACTCTCCCAATTAGAATCCCAGTAGCCATTCCCACCCAGCCCAGAGCCTGACTCTGTGAAACCTGAAGGGACCCAACTGACCTAAAGGTCAGGATAGCCCTGGCCCTGCAGCCCATGTGTAGCAGGCATCCAAGAGCATCTCCTCTCTCTCATGCTGAGGCACAGAGGCTGCAGGAGATAGGGCTGAGAGCCAGAAGTGGGCCCTGACCCGAAAGAAGGGCAGAAGGAACAGATACACAATGCGTGTGCATGCACACACACATCCTGAGGTTGACAGACTGACACACACAGACATGATGACAACCAGAAGCTGGAACTCCACACACTGAATGCAGGACTTTAGAGGGGTAGGGAGGGAAGGCGCTGGGGCACAGAGGCAAGGGTATGAAGTTCCTCCAAATGGGAGAGGAGTGCCAACCACCCTGCCTTGCCCCAAACACCTGCCTCCAGGGCCATGGCAAGAGTCCAGTCCATTAAGTGCTGCGTGCAATACTAGTGCTTGGAGTCTCCTGTCCTCATCAATGAAGCGGTGTGGACGGGCTAGCAGACACCTGGCAGGAGGCCTCGACTCCTGGCAGGCTAGTTGTATCGGCCCTTGATCATTGTGTTCAACAAGGGCCCCACCTGTGAAAAGACATGAGGAGTTAGTCAGAACTGCCTGCTCCCTGACCCTGGAACTGGGTCTGGAGACATTCAATGTCCAGCCAAGAGCAAGGATAAGGCTCTCATTCAACCTTGTAAGCCCTCTAAGGAAGTCTCTTTCTGGAGGTCAACTCAGTAACCTGGGGCATGGCCCTCTACTCTGGGTCCACCCTGTATTATCTTCCTGCTCACAATACCCTGTATTTGTAAACAGTACCAAACAGAGAAGATCAGAAGAGCTAATAACCCCAAACACCTAAGACTGTTTGTCTGCATGTTTCTTAAATGAGCCTTAAAAAAGTTACATGCGACCCTGGCGGATGGCACAGGCGATAAGGTGCCGGCCTACGAACCCAAAGGTCACTGGTTCGATTCCCAACCAGGGCACAGAACCAGGTTGCGAGCCAGGTCTCTGGAGGCGGGTGAAAGGCAACCATACATTGATGTCTCTCTCTGCCTTTCTCCCTTCCCCTCTCTCTAAACATAATAAATAAAATCTTAAAAAAAAAAAAAAGTTACATGCCTTTATATCCTGAAAAGATCACCTGCAACTGAAGCTCATGCCATTTCACAACCCCATAGGCCCTCTGGATGCTGAAGCTATACACAGCATGGAGGCAAGAGCGTTACAAATACAAACCTCCCCCATTTACCCAATGGGCTCCTGGCACACATGTGTGGGAAGCACATCTCAACATTACTTCAAGAAACCTTGACACAGCTGGGAGAGTGTAAGGAGACGCTTTACTGCTTGCTACCTGTTCCAGAAGAGTCCCCTCAGGGGCCCCCAGATGGCACACAAGCCCCATGAGGAACATTACCACTAGCCTGGAACAGATTGTAATTGATCTGCCCATCACGCCCAGCTCTCACCAGAAAACAAGGCTTTTCTGATCATACCCATAACCTCTATGACCATTAGATACTGAAACTGAAAATCTACAGAGAATGTGAAACCAATCCTGACTTTCCCTGGTCACTGACCCCTGAACCATAGGAATACCACTTTGGGGCAGCCACATACCTCTTGTGGGTTTCCCAAGGCCTCTCCAAGCATCTTCTCAATGTTTCTCATTATGGCCACTTTCTGATGGGCTTTGAGAGGATATTCAATTCTCTTAGGGGTGGGGGCCCCCTGCAAAGGAAGCAGCAGCTCAGGAAATGCCTTTAGCAGAAGGCTTCAATGTCATCCACTAGTCCTCGGTAGAATCCTCCCTTTTAAGAAACACTGTTGAAACCCAGCCCTTTTCATCTTCCCAAGGACCTGAGAATCACTTTCAGAGATAGCCAACCATCCCACCTTGCCCCCAAACAATTTATTATACCTACCTCACCCCTGTCCCATCTAGGAAAAAAACACATATTCACCTTATACCAGAAGTTCACAGTGATGGTAATTCCCCCATTTAATAATGACTCTATATGATGCCACCTGCAAGAAAATAAACAGGCTCCTGTTTGCCACAAATACTTTTGAAAGGGAGGGATGGAAAACTAGGTAGAATCCTGCTAAGTAAGGGAAATGAGGAAGACAGAATCTTTACGCTCAGCCTCTCAAACACATCCTGCGACTAGAGATAAGGTGGTCAATCCCCCTGTTCTGTATGCTCACATCCCCATACGCCAACCTTCCTGTAGATCACCTAAGACCAATCCTGCCACAACTCAGAAGAGATACAGACAAGGCTTTCCAGAGAATGAGAAAGAAAGCTCTCAAGAAATCCCCAGTCCTAGCCCACTCCTCACCAGTACATTGGGATGTAAAGAACGTCACCAGGACCAACCACTGTTTCGTAACCGACCACGTTCCGGAAATTGGGAAACCTCTCGTAGTCAGGATTGTCAAAGTCCACCTGAGAGGTTCAAGAGAAAGCAAAAAAAACATCAATCACTAATTTTCATCATTAACTACTTTGTGGAAGTTACTTCGGTAGTCAAAAAAGAGGCATTAAAAAAAAAGATGACTTTACAACAAAAATAAAATTAAATCTGAACAAAAAAAAAAAGATGACTTTAAAATTTACATCCAGAAGACAGAACACGTATCAAATGATATAAGACAGGCCATATTATTCCAAATTGAGTGATAAAAAATCCTAGGCCTCAGTACTCCTGAGGTCAGAAACCCTACTCATGGCCTGCAGGTATGAGGAATTAGGACTCATCCTTCACCCAAGCCTTCAGAAACTTTCTTCCAAAAAACATATTCTAACCAGTCAAGATTCTTACATGAAATATCTGGGCAACTTTCACTTCAAGAAGAAAAAGAACCTTTCTGGTTGGCCAAAGTTAACCCTATACCTCACTTGGATCCAGAAAAGACATTAAGTGACATATCTCAGTTTTCTTTGCCCCCTTTTTTATAAAAAAGTAGCATCCCTGACAAAAGAAATTGTTATTAAACCCAATAGAAACATAACACATTTTGTTCCATGAACCTGTAACCCAGTCAGATTGACCTGACTCCTTCAGCATCAGTGATTGGGTTAGCCCTCCAGAAGTTACTCTATAGGATTAATTATGGTCATAAACACCTGGGGACTGCCACAGGGGTCTGGCACATGGCGGGCGGGGCAAAAGCATGTTTATAGTTCTGATCAAAGGAAACACAAGAGTTTATTCTTGCATTATTACTATGTTGTTTTCCATATGAATAACTGTAAACCTGCTTTTGCTGCACCCTGTGTGAGCTACACTGTGAAATTATCCTCTGGGTTTGTCCAACCTGGCATACTACCACAGGGAAGGGGAAAACATGCCAACCTTGGGTCCCCATGGGGCTCTATACCCTTCTCAGGTCACATAAGCTCACCTGGCTCTGTCTGTCACATGGGTGATGAACAGGGTAGGGGTAGAGGCACTCAAACTGATCCGGAGGGAATAAAATGCATCGCTTATAGCCCTTTATCTGAGCAAAGAAGTTCTGTTGCTCATCATAGTGAGCAGGTGTCACATTTCCTGTAAGAAGAAAGACATTTTCTTACTCAGAGCAGTGGCTGTATTGCACAGGCTGGAACATAGGGCCCAGTGTGAGAGAAACACTGCCTGCCCATTCAGCTAAGGGTTCCTAATAAAAATAATCAGGTAGAATCAGGGAGTTGGCAATTACAACTCGCAACAAATTAGGTGTAACATTTTAACTAGTAGGAAGTCTAGCAATAAGGATTCAGCATCAATCACTGAAGTACACTTTCTTAAACATTGGCTGCTGCCCATACTGGAAGCAATAGCACACTGAAATGATACAAATGATACAAGTAACACATGTACTTATACTATTAATGACCATGACAAGAATTCAAGGGTAGCAAAACAAGAGTTAGAAACAACTGACATGATGGGTATCAACAATGCATGCATGATCTTCTTGATGGAGTTAACCAGTCATGTTTAAGTTGTATGAATCACACTTACTTTGGGTAGCTCTTTTGGAGCATCAAGATTCTCAACCCTGCCTCCCATTTCAACACACCTGTGGGATACTCCACTTCTATAGCAATGCTGGGGCTATTGATTCTCATAGGGGTAAGCATATCAGAGAACTAGAGTACTGTGTAACTTGAATAGGCAAATTATTTTAAATGCTACCTTGAATTAGTTCTGGGTGTATGCTCTATTTTCTCTTTGTAACTGGGGTCATGTCTGGTTGTTTTTTTTTTTTTTTTATCCTTCACACAATCCCTGAAAGCTAACGGGCCCTCGGCAGGGCATGGCGTACAGAAGACATTCTCCAGGTCTACTGGAGTTGGCCAAGACAGTGCCTCCCTAAGTGCTCCCCAAAGGGGATTTGCTCTCAGCTCTACCTGATGGGTCCACTTTCCTACATTCTAACACAAGACAGGAAGGCAATGATTAAGAACACAGCCAAGTAAACCAGAACTGACTTCTGGCAGGTGAACCAAAATTTTGTTTCAAAGGGACAGGTTATGGGTCAATCCATAAACTGCATCAAATCTAAAGAAAGGACAATCAAAGGGGTAAGAGACTTCAGAGCCCAGTGGTGAATGACAATGAATAACTGAATAACTGCTTCCTTGTTCAACCCAATTTGGTCTCCATACTAAGTGTGGGCCTGGCACTGAGATAGTGCTGGAAATAAAAATAAGAATGAGATAAGTAGCTTTCCTTTTTCTGACTGGAATTTAAAGCTTCTATTTTTATTCAAAAGAAAATACCCCAAAAGAACATATTCACGTATTTGCTTGCACATGCATAGAATTCTCTTAGCAGGATACACAACCAACTAATAAATAACATGCGGTGCTTCCAGGGAAGGAAACTGGGAGGCTGAGAAATAGGAATGGAAGAGAGATTTATTACATACCTATTTATACCTTTTGGATTTAACCCCATGTTCAGAAATTAAGGTTCAGTTTATACTGGAAAACTATATTCCCTCTTCTACTGAGATAAAAGTCTTCTGAATACAGATACATCCAAAAGAGAAGAGCAGTTATTTCTGAGATCCCTAATATCTGAATATACATATTCACACAGCAACTGAGGAAGGGAAAGGAGGACTTTATTTTTTAGTGTGCATGAAACTAGCTTAAAAAACAAAATTATCTTATTTCATCTTCATAGCTATTTATAAGATACTGTCATGGTCCTTTTGCAAGTGAGGTGGCTGAGGCTTGAGAAAGTTAAGTTACTTGTTTCAAAGTCAAGGAGCAAATAATGGACACAGGATTAGGAACCAGGTTTGCATGACTCCAAGCTATGATGCTTTCTGAAAGATTTCTTACCTTCCATGCCTATGAGCAGCAGATTGGAGGTCAGCTGTCCCCAGCCACGCTTTCCCTGTTGCTTATTAATCCAGTTCCAGTTAAAACCCAAGAAGTCCATGACAATCTTCCTGCCCACAGTGTCATTGAGTGTTTGCTGCAGATACAACCTATGTTCCCCAAGAAGAAGATCTCATTAGTGCATGTACACACATTCCCGTGGCATGGACTTCCCACACCTGGGAATCTAAGCCCAAAGCCATACCAGCCACTCCCACACAGAACCACCACTGTAGTACAAAAGTTAGCCAACATGGATTCACACAGAACTGATCTGTGTGAATCTATCCTTCTTTGGACTCTGTTCAACACCAAACTGCTTATTTTTATTAGATTTTTTAGAAAGAGAAAGAGGAAAGGGGGGAAGGGGAGAGAGGAAGTGGGGAGAGGGAGATGGGGTTAGGAGGGAGGGGAATGACTGATTTGTTGTTCCATTTTATTTATGCATTCATTGGCTGCTTCTTGTATGTGCCCTGACCAGAGATCAAGCCAGCCACCTTGGCGAATCAGAACAATGCTCTAACCAATTGAGCTACCTGGCAAAACTTCTTATTTCAAAGTGATCATGTTTTCTGGGTCACAGCATAAATTCTTTTAAGTATTCAAGAAAGGTTCCCCGTAAAAATATACGCAGAGAACTTTCAGGCGATTCTTTCATAGATTCCTCAAAGTCTATCCACAGACTCTAGAATGATGAATCAGCTTTGTTCCAGAAACTTTCAGGGCCCAAGACATCCCCTTTGGCTCTCAATGACTATTGTAATAGACTGCGTTACTGTTCACCAACAGCTAGTTCCTTCCCTGTGGGAGAGTCTTCTATACTCCTCTGAAGCCATTTAACTTGCTTTGGCCAATGAAATATCCACAGAAGTGACTTGTTTTGCTTCAAACTGTAATGTTAAGACAGTACATGTTACCACCACATCTTTTCTGTCACAGCAACTGCAAAGTTTCAGATAGTAACTAGTTGGGCAATCTGGTTCCTGAAGTAAAAAATGATCATACTAGAGCAGAGCCTCCTCCAGGTGACCACTGGTGAACATGGAGTGTGAGTGAGAGATCCAGCTGCACAGCTCTGGCTTCAAGTCTAGTTTATCCTAACGGATTCAGTGCCCCCTCTGTAGCAGCCTTCTACAGTTGAAGGAAGATGCCTCTTCAGGCTTTTTGCAGGCCCAGGGCATACCTGACGACTATGAGAAGTTACTTGAAATATACTGAAAACCTAGACACACTTAATCAAGCCCCACAAGAGGCATTAATAAGGGTGCTGGAAGGCAAGGTAAAAAAGGAGCCCTTCCCTGGTCCTGAGAATGTTACATCAAAAAAGCTCAAAGGTAGCCCTGGCTGGTAGCACAGTGCATAAGGCGCCAGCCTATGAACCCACAGGTGGCAGGTTTGATTCCCCAGCCAGGGCACATAACCAGGTTGCAAACCAGGTCTCCAGTCAGTCTCCAGGTGAAACACAACCATACATTGATGTCTCTCTCCCTCTCTGCCTCCCTCCCTTCCCCTCTTTCTAAAAATAATGAAATAAAATCTTTAAAAAAAAAAAAAAAGCTCAAAGGTATTTCAATGCCTAGAATATGATATTTAAGGCAACATTAACCAGGAATCTTAGTAAGTTGGAAACATTAGCTACATTTTTGGGGACAAGGAACCTTCAATATTGGAATGCAACCTTTGGACTATGCCCAGAAAATAAGAGGCAGAACCACTCACAAAACATGAATCTAAGCAACTTCTGTTCCACCAACAGTAAATACTCAAAGGGGCTTACAGAAGATGCTAATACCCTTTACTCCATAATCAAAACAATCTGAACAATTATGCAGTGAAGTTGGTTGCTGCTCAAGTCAGCTGGTAGGGTACAACATGCACATAGGGAAAACTTTTCATTGAATCACCCATAAAGCACAGTCTACTCCTAGTGAGGGATGATGTTCTCACTGCAAGAGATAAGAAACTTAAAGTGACTAAGGAACCAGAGGATTCATGTGTCTTATCTCAAGCAAATTCCAGTGCTATTGAAAATTAAATGGATTTACACTCCCCCAGCACTGTTTAAATAGCTCTCAATTTGAATGCTGCATGCATGTGTGTGCATGTACATGCATGCTATTAATTTTAAGTAAGTTCATGCTTGAGATGGCTCAACTAAACCTGCCTTTGAAGACATAAATAAGCCCTGGCTATTGTGGCTCAGCGGATTGAGCGCTGGCCTGCGAACCCTAAGGCTGCAGGTTTGATCTGCAATCGGGGCACATGCCTGGGTAGCAGGTCAGGTTCACCAGCTGGGGGCCTGAGAGAGGCAACTGATCGATTCATTTCTCACACATGGATCTTTCTCTCCCTCACTTCCTCTCTCTTTAAAAAGTAAAGAAATCTTTTTAAAAATACATAAACAACAGACCATAACGCAGACTCTGAAAGCTCTTTTAGTCAGTCCCATCATTGTAATACTTGCAAAGTGTCAGGACAGAAAAAAGATAGTATTTCAAATCCATTCATTAGCTGCTAACAGGAAGTCAGGAAGAGAACCAAGCAGGAAGGCCAGGACTGAGCACCAAATGTGAAATGCAGATTGTCATTCACCATAAAGTACTGAAAGCAACCCCTAAGACACAATGGTGGGACTGAATGCC
The DNA here is from genome assembly GCA_004026585.1 of Noctilio leporinus. Taxonomy (NCBI): domain Eukaryota; kingdom Metazoa; phylum Chordata; class Mammalia; order Chiroptera; family Noctilionidae; genus Noctilio; species Noctilio leporinus. The sequence continues at coordinate 23,934 of PVIW01006768.1, read as the reverse complement.
ATCTGAGACCTACCTAAGAGGCTGTCCTCGTAAATAGGGGTAAAAGCAGAGGAAGAATCACTCCTATGTGTGTGCCTAGTGCTTGCTATTGCCAGCACAACGTGGAACATCAATATAACCCCCCAAGCTAATCTAATTTTCTCTAAAATAGAGGATCTTGACATCCTTCACCCCAGCCAGCCTAATATTTTAGGCTGAAAACTGGTAATCTCAAGGCTAATCTGGCAACAAGCTTTTATGCTTGCCTCCCACCTCCTGCAGGATTTTTAAATATCTGAACTAGCTCTACATATTTAAAAGTCTAAAAGATTTCAAGTAAAAATCCTAATTTCCAGCTTCTTTTGAAACATTAGAATATCCTGAAATGGAACTTCCAAGTGGAAACATGTAATAACCTCTCACTCTGAACGGGTCATATGCATTCAGCCTCATCGTAGTTTTTACCCAACTTCACTCATTCTGTTCACCTATCTGGCCCTTGTAAGCAGCTGGAACTCTCACTTTACGAAGATGACAAAGAACTAGAGTCACAGTTCAAGATCATCATTTCCTCATCCCTCAATTTAGAGAACTCAACCTGGCTCTTCCATTCCCCAAACAAATACAGGAAAGGAAACTACACGCCTTACAGCCAACAAGAAACCATCACCTGGGAACTTACCTCTCTTCCCCTCCTCGCTGCTGTATATTCTGTAGCTTCTCGACAAACTCGTGGAATTTCATTTCCGCCCTGTTAGACCTTGGCTTAAAGTTCTGGAAATTAGCCATCTTTTTCTCATCATAGTACAAGAACTTGTGGGTACTGGCACTGTACACAGAGAAGTCTCCGCTGCCAATATTTTCCTGCAGGTATTCCAGGTCCCATTTCAGGGCAGGATACACAAGATTTGTGTCGGTCAGCACCACAGGCTCCTACGCGGAAACACCGGATGCAAAACAACAACAAATGAAGTCGTCCCAAGGAGCTGGCAGATGCTGGTTCCATGATTCCACCTACTTCCCAACTTCCGAACAATTTCTCCTGTTAACCAACCCTGACCCCGCAAGTCCCATTTCTTCTCGACTTCCTCTCCAGCTCTACTCAGGCCCCAGTCCACCGCGGAGCCAGTGTCACTGCAGTCAACGTTTACTTTTGACCTCTCCGCCCAACTGCTCCTTCCCCCGCGGCGCTTGGGCCCCACCCCCTACCTCGTTCTCGATGAGCTCCTCCGCCCGGGGGTCGCTCTGACTCAGACGCGGGATGGGCCGGGTCGGGAAGCTGTAACTTCGCAGTTGGGACTCGTTCCAGCAGCGGCCGCGGGCTTCAGCCCCTTCCCGGGGTTGTCCAGAGCCTGAAGCGGCAGCCTCCGCAGCTGTGGCCGCCATCTCCGCGGCCAGCGAAAGCCCTACCGGAACCGGAAACCCCGCCTATTCCACGTGAAACACAACAGAAACCAAAGAGATGAGCTGCAAGAGAGGGCGATCCGCAGGCACTAGGAAGGTGAAGCCGAGATGCTGAGCGCTCCTACTAATGGTGACCAACAGCTCTACACCTTGAGTTTCTCCCTTGAAGAACTGGGCCAAATGTTGGTCCCAACTGATTAGGATTGCTGACGTGGTTAGCCAATTCAAAAAATAGTATTGCTGCCTCAATGTGCTCAGGCCTACACAAAAGGCAAATATGAAGGCAAGTTTAATGGAAAATTAAATTTTACACTAATGGATGGGAGAGAAGCAAACTCTTGATCTACTTAAGGAAGTCTGAAGGAAAAGCAATTGTCAGATTGATAGATGTTGAGCAAAGATTTCTCCGAAGGCCTAGACAAAAGATTACAGCAAGCTGAAATTTTTGAAAACCAACGAGGAGTCCTGGCTGGTGTGGCTCAGTGGGTTGACGCCCACCTGCGAACCCAAAAGTTGCTGGTTGGATTCCCCAGCCAGGGCACAGGTTGCAAGCCAGGTCTCCAGCCAGGTCCTTCACCTGGAGGTAGGTGAAAGGCAACCATACATTAACGCTTCTCTTCCTTTTTTCCTCCCTCCCTGCCCTTCTCTTTGAAAATAATGAATAAAATATTTTTAAAAAATAAATGAAAATAAAAAAATAAAAACCAAAGATGGGTTTTTTTGTTTGCTTAGCATCATTTGATTTTTCTGCCTGTTATCACTATCTCATACTTGAACATAGTTTGCTATGGGCACAATGTTATTACAGTTGCTAAGCATGAGCATGCCCTTTTCAAACTATTTATATTGACTATAAAATGTTGGAAGTCAAATTCTAAGATGATTCCAAAGCCTTCCATTCCATGGTGTACATGCGCTATATACGTCTCTCCCTTGAATAAGAGCAGGACTTATGAATATGATAGGGTAGCACCCCTGCCATGAGATTATGTTATATGGCAAAAATGTAATAAATGGCCCTAATCAGTTCATTTTGAGTCCATCAAAATGGAGATTTACCCTGGGTGGGCCTGACCTAATCATTCTAGCTCTTTAAATATGGTCTAGAGGTTGGAGACAAAAGTTAAAAGAGATTTGAAGCCCCAGGAGATGTCTTATTGGCCTTCAAGAAACAAACTACTAAGTGGCAAAGAATGGCAGGTAGGCTGTAGGAGCTGAGAAAGGGTCATTCCTGGTTGACAGCCAGCAAGAAAGCAGGGACCTTGGTCCTACAACTGCAAGGAACTGAATTCTGTCAACAACCACTGAACTTGGAAAAAGACAGAGCCTCAGATTTGACAGTATCCCCAACCAATACCTTGATTTCAGTTTGGTGAGGCCCTGAGATGAGACCCAGCTAACCCATTCTGGACTCCGGACTCATGGAAAATGTAAGATGTTTACTTTGTGTTATTTTGGGCTGCTAAATTTATGATAATGTGTTATGCAGCATTAGAAAACTAACACACTGGCTTATCTATGTAATTATGCTACATAGTAACTATGCTACACCAAACTGATAACAGGGTTATCTCTATGGAGGGTTTGAGGGTAGGGGTGGTAATCAAAGCTTTAGTTTTTATCTGCAGTGTTTGAATTTTTACAAAAAACATTCATATGAAACATTAGGAATTACAAATAAGTTAGACTGAGAAGATTCAGATGACTAAATTCAGGAATGAAAGAAGTGACATTGCTACTGAGTTTGCAAAAATGAAAAGGCATATAGGGGAATACTATATGCATACATTTGTATGACAAAAAATTAGATAACCTAAATGAAATGAGAAAATTCTTAGAAAGTCACAATCTACCATAACTTAAGAAGAAATAAAAATCTTAATAGAATTATAACAAGCAAAGAGATTGAATTCCGGATAAAAAGTGTTCTACAAAGAGAATCCCAGGATCAGATATTCACTCATGAATCCCTACTAAACATTTTTTAAAGTATTGACACCAGTCCATCACAAGCTCTTTCAAAAAATAGAAGACAGAACACTTCCCATTCACTGAATCTAGCATTACCCTGACACCAAACAAGACAAAGACATCACAAGAAAGAAGACTACACACCAATATCCCTGATGAACATAGATGCAAAAATCTTCAACAAAATACTAGCAAATCAAATCTAGTACCATATAAAAAGGGTTATATACTATGACCAAGAGGGATTTATTACAGAAATGCAAGGTTGGTTCAACATCCTAAAATTAATATTAATAAAAGAAAAAAAGAAAACATGATCAATGGACATAGTTGGTGGAATGCCTCAGAAGTCCAAATTCAGGATCAGTTCTCGAAAACTGACATATAGCATTATTCAAATTCTTAAGAGCTTTAATACTTACATACATGGGCAGAGCAGCTGCTCCCAGTAGTGGCCAGCCAGGAAGAGTCCACCACCCTCTGAGGACAGAGTTTCTTTGTTGGGGGCATTAAAAATAAAACCATATGGTGGGTAGTTACTGCAGACCACCAGAAAGAACAATTGATTTCTAAGTTAACAGATATTATCAGGCAGTTATTACACTCTATACGTTTATTAATCTCCTTCCTGGGGGCATGGTGTATATCTTTGGGTGGCATTCCAGTTTTCTGGGTAGTCAGCCAAACTTGAGGCTACAGAGAGTTAAGAGTCCAACATTTCCCAGATGTTTTTGCTGCTGGTGCCATATTGTATCTCAGTGAATTCCCCTACAGACACAGAGAAAGCTTTCAACAAACTTTAATATTTTTCAGGATAAAAATGGGGTCCCACAGGACACCATCGAGAAAGTGAAAAGATAATCCATTGAATCCATAGAATGGGAGATAATATTTTCAACAAATCATTTATCTGGTAAGGGACTTGTATCTAGAATACATAAACAATTCTTGTAACTCGGGGGACAGAGGGGAGCAAAAAGGGATGGATGTAATACAACAACAATAAAATTAAAAAAAAAAATTTAGGCTAAAAAAAAAAGAAGAATTCTTGTAACTCAACAACATAAAAAAGACAACCCAATAAAGAAATGGACAAAAGACTTGAATAGACATTTCTCCAAAGAAAACATACCATGGCCAATAGTGCATAAAAAGGTGCTGAACGTCAGGGTAATGTAAAATAAAACCACAATTAGATACCATTCATATCCACTAGGATAGTTATAATAATAATAATAATAATAATAATAATAAAAGATGGACAATAACAAGTATTGTTAAGAATATAGAGGGATTGGTACCTTTTACACTGCTAGTGAAAATAGAAGGAAATATAAAATGGTACAGCTTTTTTGAAAAACAATTTTGTAGTTCTGCAGAAAGTTAAACATAGAGTTACCCTATGAATCAGCATTTTTATTATTAGGTATACTCATATATCGAAGAGAATTGAAAAGATAAATCCACACAAAAACTTATACAAGAATATTCACAAAAAATTATTCACAATAGTCAAAAGTGGAAATAATCCAAATGTACATCAACTGATGAACTATAAACAAAATGCTATATATCTATATAAAAAAATGTGTTTTTTTTTTTTTTTTTTTTTTTTAAAGATTTTATTTATTATTTGCAGAGAGAGAGAAGGAAAGGGAGAGAGAGGCAGAGAGTGAGAGAGACATCAGTGTATGGCTGCCTTTCACCTGCCTCCAGACACAGAACTGGCTGGAGACCTGGCTTGCAACCTGGCTATGTGCCCTGGCTGGGGAATCAAACCAGTGACCTTTGGGTTCACAGGCCAGTGCCTTATTCACTGTGCTACCAGCCAGGGCTGTACATTTTTTTTTTTTAAGATAGTATTATTTTCAGAAAGAAGGGCAGGGAGGGAGAAAGAAAGGGAGAGAAGCATCAATGTACAGTTGCCTTTCACCTGCCTCCAGCCACAGACCTGGCTGGAGACCTGGCTTGCAACCTGGTTATGTGCCCTGGCTGGGAATTGAACTAGTGACCTTTGGGTTTGCAGGCTGGCAACTTATCCACTGAGCCACCAGCCAGGACTAAAGAAATGTTGTGTAACCATAAAAAGTAATTAAGAGCTGACACATGCTACAATGTAGACAAACTTGAAATTGTTATAAGTGATTCTGTTTATATAAAATGTCCAGAATAGGCAAATCCATAGACAGAAAGTAGATTAGCGGTTGTCAGGGAGTACGGATAAAGGAAATACGCTAATGGGTATGGGTTTTTTTGGGGGGAGGGATAAAAATTTTTTTAAATTAGTGGTGATAATGCACAACTTTGTAAATATACTAAAAATAACTTTATTATACACTTTAAAGTGGTGAATTTTATGGTATGTAAATTATGTCTTAACAAAAATCAATAAATAAATTAGAATAACTCTGGTTAAAAAACAGATGTCTTTGCTGTTGGAGCCATATTGCATCTCAAACTAAATCAGGGCTTCCTATTGACTGAATGTCAATAGGACATTCACCTCTCTCTACAACCATATAAAGGAGTACAACTACCTCAAAGCTAAAAACAACCAGAACTACCAGAAAATTGAACTGCATGGAAGTCCAACAAAGATATAAAGAAGCAATACTCATCCAGACAGGTAGGAGGGTGGAACTGGGGCAGAAAGTTTGTTGTGTGGTGGTGGTGGAGGAGGTGACAGAAACTACAATAACACATTTTAAAAGTCAGGAGGGACATCTGGGGAGCAATCCCAACTTCAGCCCAGATGAAACCATGCAGCTTATGGTTCCGGCACTGGGGGAATATAAAGCCTCATGGTTTCTGACCGTGAAAACCAGTGGGGGGTGGGGTGGCAAAAGAAACTGCCTGTCTCACAGCAGAGTCCATTTGTTTAGAGGCCCCCATGGTCCTAGAATGTCCACAAACTCATCAACTCTGGGAACCACAGCCAGGGCAACAGTCCATACGGGAAGTGGGAGAGGTGCCAGTCCATACGGGAGGTGGGGTGCCAGTCCATATGGGAAGTGGGAGAGGTGCCTGGAAAAGGGGCATGTGCTGAGCAACCCACTTTGTTTCCTCTCAGACCTCTCCCTGACAATTGGCCAAATGGGTGGCCTGTACTGACAAACACTCAAGGCCCCACCCCTTACAATGTAACAGGAGAACAGCTCTACCTAAGACACAGAGGTAAAATAGGAGGCTGTCAAGTTGAGGAGACAGAGAAGTATGGTCCACAAGAAGGAACAGATCAAGGTTCTGGAGAAAGAACTAAGCAACAAGAAGATAACCAACCTAACAAATGCAGAGTTCAAAACACTGGTGATAATGGTGCTCACAGACCTGACAGACATGCTTAAGTATAGCAAACGCATAAGGGAAGAAGTGAAGATTATGCTAAGTGAAATGAAGGAAAATCCACATGAAACCAATGGTGAAGGGAAGGAAACTGGGGTTAAATCAATGATTTGGAACATAAGGAAGAAATAAACAGTCAACCAATACAGAATGAGGAAACAAGAAACGGAAAAAATAAGGAGAGGCTTAGGAACACTCTGGAACAATTTTAAACATGCCAACATCCGAATCACAGGGGTGCCAGAAGGAAAACAGAAAGAGCAAGAAATTGAAAATTTATGTGAAAGAATAATGAAGGAAAAATTCCCTAATTTTGCAAAGGAAATAGACATACAAATCTAGGAAGTAGAGAGAGTCCCAAACAAACTAGACCCAAGAAGGACCACACCAAGACACATCATAATTAAAATGCCAAAGGTTAAAGACAGAATCTTAAAAGCAGCAAGAAAAAAAGAAGATATCTACAAAGGGGTTCCTTTAAGACTATCAGCTGATTTCTCAAAAGAAATTTGCTGGCAAGAAGTATTCAAAGTGATGAAAGGCAAGGACCTACAACCAAGATTACTCTATCCAGCAAAGCTATCATTTAGAATGGAAGGACAGATAAAGTGCTTCTCAGACAAAGTAAAGCTAAAGGAGTTTATTATCACCAAGCCATTATTATATGAAATGTTAAGGGGACTTATTTAGGAAAAAGATCAAAACTCTGAACATTAAAATGACAACAAACTCACAACTATCAACAACAGAATCTAAACAAAACAAAACAAAACAAAGACAAACTAAGCAAACAACCAGAATAGGAATAGTCATAGGTGTGGGGATCATTTGGAAGGTTATCACCTGGGAGGGGGAAGGGGGAGCAATGGGGAAATGGTGTATGGATTAAGAAGCATAATTGGTAGGTACAAAATAGGCATGGGGGCTATTAATAATATAATAGGAAAGGATGAAGCCAAAGAATTTACATGCACAACCCATGGACATGAAGTAAGGGGGCTGGGATTGCTGGAGGGAAGGCGGGTATTGGGCAGAAGGGGAGCAAAGGAAAAAATTGAAACAACTGTAATAGCATAATCATAAAATACTGTACACTTGAAACTATGGATAGTGTCTAGCTAGCCCTGGCTGATGGCACAGTGGATAAGGAGCCTGCCTGAAAACCCAAAGGTCTCTGGTTCCATTCCCAGACAGGGCAACATAACCAGTTGCAATCCAGGTCTTCAGCCAGGTCCCTAGCTGGAGGCAGGTGAAAGGCAACAATACATTGATGTCTTTCTCCCTCTCTGCCTCTCTCCCCCTCTCTCTCTCTCTCTGAAAAATAATAAATAAAATTTTTAAAAATAAACCCAAGCCCTGGCTGGTAGCACAGTGGATGAGGTGCCAGCCTGCGAACCCAAAGGTCGCTGGTTCGATTCCCCAGCCAGGGCACATAAGTAGGTTGCAAGCCAGGTCTCCAATCAGGTCTGTGGCTGGAGGCAGGTGAGACAACCATACATTGATGTTTCTCTCCTTCTCTGCCTCTTTCCCTTCCCCTCTCTCTGGAAATAATAAATAAAGTCTTTTAAAAAAATAAATAAATAAACCCAAAAAACTATGGATAGTGTTCAATGATACCAAACATCAACTAGTGATGCTCATTTAGAAGAAGGAAAGTTGCTGTGAAGTAGTCCTCCTCCAAATTTGTACAATGATATAGTAAGTTTTTATTTCTGATATATATTTGAGAACATCTATAATAATGGATTTTGCTCCAAAACAGTGATCACCCTAAAAGTTCCTGTAAATACGTGCATACTTATGTGTAAATTATGCAAATTCCACTTGTGTAAATAAAGTGAAAACATATTCATGTGCAAATATAATAATGTCCCCCATTCTTCTGTTAAGCTGGTGTTTGTTCCTTGTGTCTGGGTTTGAAACGTATTTATCCAAGTCCTGGCAAATCTGGGGCTTTATGCAGGCTCCAAAAAGCTGCCTCTGGTGATAGTATTGGTTTTACATTCATTGGGTTGAGATGACTGGGATATTGGTAGTTAAACACGTACTGAAAAACGGGGAGTCAATCCCAGGCCTATTTGTTTGTTGCACCGCACATCGAAGCGAAAGGGATAAACCAACTTCGGAAAACAGAACAAAATCATGCAAGGTCACATGGGCTGAACTTGAAGAATGATCACATCTGGGTATGACTTGAGCAAGTGCCAGTAAAGGAAAGAAAAAGGCTAGCAATCCGAGATGAACAGAGGCTCACTTTACTTGTACCGCTCCTGGAGGAGGTGGGTCAGCTGTCCACCTGAGACGCTCAGGTTCTGTGTCCTCATTATCCTTCGATGCGTCTAAGTGAAGTGAGGGAGAAAAAGAGACACGATAATCTGAAAATATCAAAGCAGTGACCGGCTTGGTTTTTTCCCATTCCAGCTTCCCCTGGCGGCCTCTATCCATCCGCACACCTTGCCTCTCTGGCTTCCTAACGCCGTTTAAACTCCACCCCGTTGAACCCTCTAAGACCTTTTTCACGCCCTGCTTCCTCCGTCGCTTTTGGCCCGACTCAGCCGCCGTGACAGCCCTTTGCGCATGTGCGAAGTGAAACGGGAAGGTCAAGATGGCGGCGGCCAGGGTGGGGGTCCTTGGAGTCCGATGGCTGCAAAGGGCAGCCCGGAACATGGTCCCGCTGGGCGTACGGACAGGTCCGCGAGGACGGGCGAGGCCTAAGCGTGGGAAGGGGATGCCTGAGGGTTGGTGTGTTGGGGGAGAATGGGTATCATGGATACCCTGGCGGCCGCGTCCTGGCTGGGGGGCGGAGGGAGAGTTGGCGTATTGCGAAAAGCGGGTGGAGGGTTCTGCTGGTCCCTGGACTTCTCGGACTCTGGCTTCGGTAGCCACTGCAGCTAGAAACCTTCGGGGAGGCAGGAAGGACGGAGTGCAATCTCACCTGCCCTCGTCTGCCCTCTAGCCTCCCACATTACCAAGGACATGCTCCCGGGGTCCTATCCCAAGACCCCAGAAGAAAGGGCTGCCGCCGCCAAGAAGTATAATATGCGGGTGGAAGACTACGAGCCGTACCCGGATGATGGCATGGGGTGAGATAGAGAGGGTCTGCCCGCACGGGGTAGTGATGGGAGAAGGTGGCTGGACTCTGACCTTTCCTCCACGCCCCCCCGCCCCTTCCCACGACCCCTCAATCAATGCTGTAGGTGCTTTTCTCGGTGGAGGGCGGTGGGAGGGGGTGAGTGAGCAGCTGCAGCCAAGAGGACTTCAATTTTCTCCTTGGCTCAAGATGTTTCCTCAAATGAGGAAGCGAGGTTTTAATAGCTCCCTTGAGGACCGCTGAATAGCAGGAACCTTCCTTGGCTCCATCCAGAGCGCAAGGTTTCATTTGGCTTGAGCATCTGCTGGGCTCAGGTGCTGTCGCCAGGCCGTGACCAGGCTGAAACTGGGCTCCTGTCAACGAGAACCTTATTTGCGGATGGAGTCCTCTGTATTTGTGTGTGTCTCTTTTATTAAAAATATCACTGCTGTTGGGGCTGTAGAAATCCTAGCAACTGTAAAGTCGATTAAAGTCAACTCCCTTACTCCAAGCGATGTTATTCCTCTCGTCCCTGCCCCATAGCCGCTTAATATCTCTGGTTAATTATCTGAAGTGATTACCAGCACTCCCATTTTCTGTCCTAACATCACTCTTTCAATTGTGGTTTCAGCAGCTCCTATTCATCTTGTTTTCCAATCACTCTCTGTGATATATGTCTAGTTGTCATCATTTCCTGTGTCTTTTATTGTGTTGTGGACAAGAGCAGCCTCGGCAGCCGTCTATATAAATTAAACCTGGATTTCTTGGGGAAAACCCAACTTAGCAAGAAATCTGTACCCTTTTTATTTTGTTCCAATTAGCTGGGTGACCCTGAGTTCAAACCCTAAACTTTAGTTTTATTTTCTCTCTTAATGAGGACATCACAGTGATTGATAACTAAATGCCCTTCCGAGCTTAACATAATGTAATGTGATATTTTTCTTTTTGTTGAAAGAAGGTAAGAGCTAATGGTGTTATATTGTTTCAGAGTTTGATGTGAACTTTTAATTACAATTTGGACTTCTGTGGTTAGATCTATGCTTAGTGACTGGAAATTGAGATCTTGATTTGAAAGTCAGTTCCTTTGTCCTTAGGTAAGGCAGTTACTTGGTTTCTTATCTTTGAGATGAAGAGACTCTGAATTGTCTGAGACACTGTTAAGAGCCTCTTCCAAAAGTTCTTGCTGTCTCTCAGGTATGGCGACTACCCAAAGCTCCCTGACCGCTCACAGCATGAGAGGGATCCGTGGTATGAATGGGACCACCCAGACCTGAGATTGAACTGGGGTGAACCGGTGAGAGAATGCTTTCCCATTTAACCTTTCTTCCTTCTCCCTAATGTATTCCTGGGGATTCCTTCTTTAGCTTAAATAGCACTTCCCTCCCCAAGTAACTGCATTAAGGTTTTCTGCCCAAGGAAGCAAACCCTTTGACCTGAGATCTCAGGTTCCCTGTGTGGCATGTGGAATGGTACTTCTGGGAATTAACAAGCCCTGAACCCTGGCTGGTAGCACAGTGGATAAGGTGCCGGCCTGCAAACCCAAAGGTCGCAGGTTCGATTCCCCAGCCAGGGCACATAACCAGGTTGCAAACCAGGTCTCCAGTCAGGTCTGTGGCTGGAGGCAGGTGAATGGCAACCATACATTGATGTCTTTCTCCCTCTCTGCCTCTCTCCCTTCCCCTCTTTCTAAAAATAATGAAATAAAAAATCTTAAAAAAAAACAACAAAAAACAAGCTCTGTATTGTGAAACTTGTAAACTTCAGTTACTGAGCTGTTTCTGACCAGCAGAACCTAGCCATAATCCAGCATCTAGTCCTGTGGGCCAGAATATCTCAAACTTGGCTCTCAGCATATTGCCTGGGGCAGTAGAATGCCTTTGTCAAGCTTATAGCAGGCCCGTGATTACTTTGGACTGCTTGTCTTTTACAGCAAGAGCAGTTTGTGACAGTTACTACCTTTCTGCCGTAGCTTCACTGGGACATAGATATGTATATCAGAAACCGTGTGGACACATCCCCCACGCCTCTTTCGTGGAATGTCATGTGTAAGCACCTCTTCGGCTTCGTGGCATTCATGCTCTTCATGTTTTGGGTTGGGGAGATTTATCCCTCCTACCAACCAGTGGTGAGTATCTGCGATGTGCCCCCTTAGGCACGTTTATTTAGCCCTCTTACTGGAGGGAATGAAGTCTCTGGAGTGGGGAATCCAGCCAGTAGTAAGCTTGGTCTCCTGGTAAGGCCTATAGTCAGCCTTATACATGGGCCTGGCATAAGGACCAGAGCACTCACTACTCCATGCCTGCATCCTGGATCAGTATGAGTGAGAAAAAACAGTTTAGGATTCTGTGAGGAATGAGGCTGTGCAAGCCGGCTGGTCTCTAGAGTTGCCATTTGGGGAACTGTACTTACCAATTACATTTCTTCAAGTGATCTTTCAAGGTAGAGTCATGGAATCTGGAGTTCAATCCCTATCCTTTTTGGAGGTTTGAAGGGTACTTCCTGAGGGGATTTGGAAGCAATTAAAAATTTACTACAAAGATAGTTACATTTTGGAGAATGTAATAGAAAAAAATACTATTTAGTTTTAAGGAAGTTGAATTTGAATAAGAAAATTTAGATAAATAACATGATGAGCAACATTTGAACGAATATATAGGAATTTGGCCCAGTTTTTGTGTCCATGTGTACTCAGGGATACGAGGTGGTGTTAAGGAAAAGGGTTAGACTAGATGCTAAAAATTATACACTTTGGATGATGGGGAGACATTGGAGAGAACATTGAGGGCAAGAGAAAAACAGAATGAGGGAAGGAAAAGGAGAGTGAGTTGGCTAGAGTAGAGTAAGCATATAAAATAATTCTTAGATAACTAGCTGCATCGGTTACCTGGAGAGCTGCTGAAATTCAGATTCCTGGGATCTAGTTTCTGGAGAACCTAATTCAGTAGCTCCAAGTGGGATTCTAGAATTAATACTCAGTGACTTCATGGCTGAGCCTGATGTCCTGGGAAATCAGGTATGGAAGTTTCTGTGTTAAGAATTATTGTGAGGTGAGCTGATCAGGTAGGTTGGACAGCTTTTACTACCTTGCTAAGGGATTTGGACTTGATGGTATAGTAACACATTACTTTAACAAATATTTTTGAAGCCCTGCTGTGTACCAGGTACAGCCCATGCAAAGGGTTGGGGATACAGTGATGACTTGGTCTGCCTCTAGGCAGCCAGGAGCCATGTTGGGTTTTTGAACAGAAAAGTGACATGATGAGAACTAGGTTTTTAGGAAGATTAATCTGGGAGTAATCTACAGGATAGATTGTAAGGAAAGGAACTGAAAGCAGGGAAGCTGCTGTGATTGCAGTTGGCTGCTCAGTGCTACCTCTGCAGAGATAATCAATGTCCTGATGGTAGCTGGTATGTCTGTGTGCACTGACATGAACCTTCCTACCAAGCCCCAAGGGCCTCAGGCTGGAGAGTGCACATAGGGCTGGTGTGAGCACTAACTTCACTTCAGGAGAGCAAGAAGCACAGTGTGGCTCTTCCATTTTTCAGTTCTGTAAGCACATCACCCTTTTCTCCTCCCCTTGAGCTGTGTTCTCTGACAGCTGTTTGTTGGTAAAGCCAGCAGCCCCTAAAGCACGTCCCAGCCGTGTCTCCTCTGTGCTTTCCCCCACTGCTGCTCCTGCACGCCTCATTTGCCAGGCCACTTTAGTGGTGGAACCATTAGAGGCTGAGTGACTTAAAGGAGATTGAGTCTGTCTCGACCCCGAGAGAGAGTGGGATGGATGGATGCATCGTCTCATTTAGAAAGCTCTCCCTGGTGCTCTTCCTCGTTCTCTCTTTCTCTCTCTCTCTCAGAAAGCTCTCCATGGCACACACACATGCGAGCTCTCTCCCTCTTTCCCTCGCTCCTTCCCTCCTCTGTCTCTCTCTGTCTCACACACACACACAGTGTAGGCTCTGCTTCTGGTACAATCCAGGCTTTCTCTCTGCCTTGGGCTGAGCAGGGAGGGTGAGTGTTCTTCCTTCCATTCTAGCCCAGCTGGGTCTGACCAGAAGCTACTGCCCCCATTTAGTGTGCATAACTATTAAACTCAGAGTGGGATATAGCCAGGTATTAGCTGGATGGATGTTCTTGCTGACCTGTGTTTTTTTCCCTAGGGGCCAAAGCAGTATCCTTATAATAATCTGTACCTGGAACGAGGTGGTGATCCCACCAAACAGCCTGAGGATGTGGTTCACTATGAAATCTGAAGAGGCTTCCCGGACTTTGTGCCTCCTGACTGACTCCCTCATTCCTAGAGACTTAACCTTAATGAAATCCCTAATAAAACATAGTGCTGTGGTATCTGTGCCTCATTTCCCCAGGAATAGCCCCTGCTGTGAAGGACCTCATCTTTTTTTCTTTTTTTATGCCTGCTGTCTGCGCACTCCCCTCCCCACCCTCCTTGCTGAAATTGGAAGGTTGGGAGAATGGGGTAAGTTAAGCACAGAAGATGTTAATTTGTTAACTCCGCTGGAACTATGAAAATAGTCGAGGGTTCCATTTGTACAGCAGTGCAAAGAGTAGCTTCTTTTCTCATTTACAGGGCTGAGGAAGAAGGAAGATGTGTTCATGATTTCCTAAGTTGAAACAACAGCTATTTCCCATGAAAACCTTTAATAATAGTAGTTAGCTAATAAAACATTATTCTCTTAATATGTTGTAGGTATATTACAGGGTAAATAGGTGTTTGGACTAGCGTAGGGCTTTGACTGCCTCTAATTTTAGTTCTCTTATATAAATATGTATTTCTTTTTCCAAAGCAGCTTCTGAATTCTAGCTTCTTATAAACTGACATTACCCATTATTTATGAATTAGAGGACAGTTCAGTGAGTTATTACTGAACCTATGGCTTTCATTCCGTAATGACTCCTCCAAGCTCCTATGTAGCCTTAGAAAGAAGAAAACCATGTTTTTGAGAGTCTATCTCAATACATCTGTTTTTAAGTGAACCAACTTAATGTTCTTCCTTTGAAGGACACTTACTTAAAGTATAATCATATTGCCTAAAAACCTGACCCGTGAAAACACATTCAAACTGACCTATAGAAGCAAATCCATTCACGTTAAATAAGGGTCCTTTAGTTGCTGTCCAGGCAACTAAATGAGATCTTTATGAGATCTTATAAACTTTATGAGATCAGGGGGCTTCTGAAATGCCTCCACTTGAAACTCCACTGTCTTATTTTCTATGTGTTCATTCTCTATCCTTTAGAGTATTTGGTAATCATTTAACAAACATCTGTGTGCCTCATATATATCAGACACTGATAGGCCCTGGGGATGTGAAGTTGAACAAAAGAATTGTGCAAACGTAGAAGAGGAGACTGGCAGTTAAAACACAGGTGAAAAGGATTTGTAAGAGGTGTGAATTAGGAGGAGTGCACTGGAAAAAATGTCCTGTTTGAAACTTGAGTTTTTGACTGGTTTGCATTTCTTTCAATGACACTTCTGCCTCATTCCCTAATTTGAGTTATTGCCTGAGGTTTAGTATATCAGTTGTGTTTATTTTTCCTTGGATCTCATTCGCTGTTGTGCCACATTCAAGAACTACTACTGTCTTGGCCAGTGTAGCTCAGTGGATTGAGCACCAGCGTGCAAACCCAAGGGTCGCTGGTTTGATCCCCAGTCAGGGCACATAGCCAGGTCCCCAGCTGGAGGCAGGTGAAAGGTAACCATACATTGATGTTTCTCATCCTTTCTTTCTCCCTTCTCCTCTCTCTAAAAATAATGAATGAAAAACACTTAGGGAGTACTTAGTGGGCAGACATAGTGCCCTAAATTGCCTTATATTTTGAGTTGGAAATTCCCATCCACATGAAAGGAAATCTAGGGTTGTGTCACAATGACTTGGGGGGCTGTCATAAGGTAAGCACCATACCTTGACCTGTGTGGCCCAGTTGGCTGGGTTTCATCCAGAGAAGTGAGAGGTTGACAGTTTGATTCCATATCAGGATACATGCATCGCAGGTCCGGTCCCTGTTGGGTTGGGGTGCACATGAGAGGTAACTGATGTTTCCCTCCCTTCCCTCTCTAAAAATAAAATCTTTAAAAAATAATAGCCCTGGCTGGTGCGGCTCTGGATTAAGTGCTGGCCCCTGAACCATGTGCTTAGGGCACATTGCTGGATGGTGAGCCAGGTCCCCAGTTAGGGGCGTGTGAGAGGCAACTAATGAATGTAGCTCTCACACAGTGATGTTTCCCTCTTCCCCTCTCATAAGTGAAAATAACAAGCTCGCATCCTTTGGAGGATACCAGGCAGGAATATGGTAGAATTCGTGTATTAAGTGGGAGTTTTGCATCAAATAATTCAAATGTAAGATCTTCAGTTGCCTACAGGACATTTTTATCTGGAAATGCCATAATTCCCTCAGCGTAAAAAATATATGTGATCTTTTTACTCCCCTCTCCAACTACTTTTATCAGTCACAAAAGCCTGTCAAAATTTCCTTTATAAATATTGCTCAATATTAATGCAGGCTTTCATCACTGAAAACTGGGTTCTGTTAAGTCTTCTAATTTGAGTCCTGAGTGGATCCGTACTATTAGTCTCAAAATACAATCTATATCTTATTGCATCTGTACCCATAATTTTCAAGAACTCCCAATTACCTGAGTTACATTGGTATTCACAATCTGTAACCAGCCCATTCCCCAACTATAGCTTCTTTCATTCATGCAATGGGAAGTGGCAGGGCGACAATTAGCAGATTGGGCCCCTTCCTCCTTGCTGAGACATTACCTATCTTGCAGCGCCAAGGTACAACACCTGTCTCAGGTCCCTGAAACCTTCCAAGAAGTCTCTGGTCTACAGTACACATCTATCGCCATTAGTTAGTTCTATCAATAGCATTAGGGCTACCGTGTGTAACAGTTATTTTGGCCAGAATTGCTTTTTACCTTTTCAATTAGGGTTCAATTGAGAGCTCCTGGAAATAGGGTCAGCTCTTCTCCGCTTCAGTAAGTAGATAACAAATTAGCAGTTTCCCTTTTCAGAGGCTGGCTCCGGACCCTAGCTCAAATTGAAGAAGCCAGGATTTTTACTAGCGGTAGGATCCGACCACAGCGGCGGAACCGCGCAATCACAGGAAAGGTGAGGAAGGCCTATTAAAAGCTATCATCCTATGACATCTTCGTGGGACGCACTGGCCGAGCTCTCTGCTCCCAGCGCCGGGGCGCCGGCTGGCTGCGATGCCCCGCGGGCCGGGACTACTTTTGGCCCTGCACAGCCGCCGTCCACGGCGGCCCCGGGCCCGGGGAGAGGACCGGCTCCGGCGCGCGGCGCGTGACCCGGCGCGTCTCCCAGCAGGTTGGTGTTCCCTGCGGGGCTGGGGCCCGAGAGCAGAGACCGAGCTGGGGGCTCGGAGCGCCACTCCTATCGCGGGAGAACGCCGGGGGCGCCCCGCCTTGCGGAGACCGGCGGGGCCCGGCTCCGGCCGAAGCCTCCCACGGCCCCCCTGCACCCTGCCTCGCGGTGGATCTGGCTGCACCTGCCGTGCCCCGTCCCTGTTTAGCGCCGCTCTGGGCCCGGCCCCGCTCCGAGTCCCTGCGCCCGGCTGGGACGGAAGGCCGGTCCTAATGGATCCCCCACGCGCTGCGCTTCGGGGAGGCGGGAGAGGAGCTCCCTTGACCGCCCCCCATCACTGCAACAGTCTATTCAGCTCTTGGTTGAAAGGTCATAGCTCTCCCACCTTCAATGTCCCCCCTCCCCCCGTCCCTCGGCCAGTCTGACCCCAGCAGAGGCCTTTTTGGTGAACAGGTGTCTCCGAACAAAGTAGATTAAAAGGCCATTTTCCCAATTTCTGGTCTGTCAGGCTTTAAACACTTGATGGAGTTTAGTTTAGTTTAGTTTAGACTAGTATAATGATTTAAAAAGCCCTGGCTTCTGGGGTCTCGTAAGGGTTCACACCCTGACCTACCAAGTTTTCTTCTTTGTGAAATGGGGATAATAATAGTACTTACCGCATCGAACCGTAATGAGAATTTAATGAGTTTGCAAGTCAAATGCACAGTGCTAATAGCAACTCCTACTTTTCTTGAGGACTCTTTCCCCAGAAACGTGAAAATGGTTTTGACCAGCAGGTGGCACTGGCAACAATATGATGTGTAGGGAGCCTGTCAGAAGATTCCCGATGTTAGTCTTAAGTGTTCGGAGGCATCCTGGACATCTTGGCTGATTTGTCCATCTTAAACTTTACTCAAGCTGGAAAGTCCTTTAGAGATTAAGTGAACTGTGGACTTAATGTTTTTGTAAGTTAAGAGTAATCTGACTGGCTTGCTAAAGCAGGTTGCAGTAGGTCCCAAGTTTCTTCCCACAAGTTGTGCTACTATTCCCCACCCCACCTATTTTCTGCTGCTTTATGAGCTCCTTGGGATGGTACCTTGAATGTGCATTAGAATTGGATTGGAAACCAGAGTTAGAATGGATGTGTGCCTTCATTCAGCAAATTTTATCAAACACTTACTATGTGTCAGATGTTGTTCTGCCACTAGTTGGAACATGATGAACAAAGCAGATGCAGTGCTAGCTCTCATGGAGTTTATGTAGTGGATGAGACCACCAATGTAAGTGTAAATATATATATATATGATTATAAATTGCTAAGAAGAAAAAAATTGAGGCTGCTTTTCATTGGGTGGCTCACTTCTCTGAGAAGATGAGAAGCTGAGCCCAGAAAGATGTGATAAGGATCCAGTCATGCAGAGGATGAAAGGAAGAGCATTCAAAGTATGATGAAGAGAATTTGCAAAGCTCTAAGGTGGGAAAATGCCAGGAAATGCACAAAGGATAATGCAGCTGGAGCACAATGAATATGGGGGAATGTAACGAGATGAAGTTGAAGTGGTAGGCTGGAGTCTTTGAGCAGGGTCATAAATAAGGAGTTTGAATTTTATTAGTGTGGTACTAGCCATTGAAAGATTTTAAGCCTGGAGTGCCAAAGTCCTATTTTTTATTTTAAAAGTTCAGTCCTGCTGCTATGCAGAGAATGAATTGAATGATGGTGTAAGTAGCATGGAGATGACCAATTGGAAGATTATTGAAGAAATCCAGGTGAGAGATGACGGTACCATCAAACAGAGTGGTGGTGGTAGTGGTGGAGATGGAGAAAAATAGATTAAGATACATTTTGGAGGTAAAATTAGGAAGACTTAATGATTAGGAAGACTTAAAGATTAGAAGGGAATGAGGGAAAAGGAGGGAATTGGGTAGTTTTCAGATCTCTGGGTTGAGCATTTGAGCGGACAGTGGTACCATTTCCTGAGATGAAGACCACTAGAGAAGAACAGATTAGGGGGGAGAAGATGTAGAATAGACCATTCCATTTTAGACAGACTGACTTTTAGGTCTCTGCTATATCCAAGTGGAAATATTTGATTAGCAGTTGTATATAAAAGCTTGGAACTCAGAGGAGAGATTTGTACTGGTGATATAAACCTGAGAGTCCTCAGCATATGGATGATATTTAAAGCCAATGGATTTGATAAGGTCACCAAGAGATTATCTGGTTTGATGGTTATCATCACTATAGTGCCTGTGGCAACCAGTATAGTTGATTATCTTTTTTTGGATTTAAGACATTTTATTTCAGTAATTGGATAATTAGTGTCTTACAGAAATGCAAATGGTCATGTGTTTGTCATCCTGTGTTGTCCTGAGATGCCCCATCCTGTAATTGAGAGAAAATAATAAGATCTTGTATCCATAGGTACTCCCTGGATCTACCTGGTCTTAAGCTTGCTGGTTTCTATTTTCAGTGAGCTGAGAGCCATGTCAGTTTTCTGCCACCTACAGGTAAAGACCATGAAGCTGAAGGAACTTGAGAGGCCAGCTGTCCAAGCATGGAGCCCAGCCAGCCAGTACCCTGTATATCTGGCCACAGGTATGGTGATACCGTGGACTAGGAGCCATGGGGAAACTTAGTATGCAGAATTCTCTATTGCACATCAAAGATAGCTTTAGTCGTGGGGTCGGCTTACAGCATAAGCAAGGGGATATTAGGTGTTTTTTGGTACCTGGGGGCAGCCTTGGACTGTGTTTCAAGGCTAGGTACCTCATGCTTTTTTGCAGTTACCATTTAAAAGGGGGTCTTTCTTTGTAGTTACTGTTTGAGAAAAAGGTACACTCAGTCTTTTCCTGTTTCTTCTCCTCTCCACTCCCTAAACCATTTATACCTCAAATCCATGCATATTTTGTTGCTCATTCACTGCCTTTTCCTAACCTTTGTTATGCCTAGGAACATCTGCCCAGCAGCTAGATGCCTCCTTTAGCACAAATGGCACATTGGAAATCTTTGAGGTTGATTTAAGGGACCCTTCTTTGGACTTGAAACGCAAAGGAGTCCTTTCTGCCTCAAGCAGGTACTATGTCTAAAGTGCTGATGGGTATCCGGGGCAGATCCTGATGTAGTGTGTGCTTCTCAGGGCTCATGAGGAGACAAGTGAGGGGAGAAGGACCTTCACCAAGTTAGAAGTTAACTGGGCTTATTTCGCAAAACGACTTTATTTATTTATTTATTTATCCATGTTTCCCTATTCACAATAATAGACCAAGCAAAGGGCCTGGGCTGAGGTGTATATGGGGTAAGCTTACTCTGCCTCCCCTTTCTATACAGTCAACATAAGAACGCAGACTGTGGCAAGCACTGGGAGGCCGCAAAATTATTTTAAAAGCACCCACTCCTTCTGGTCAGCAGCAGCAGAATCATGTGATAGAGATGCCTCACATAAGCCTGGACCCATTAGTACCTGATCTGTCTCTGAACCCGGAGACATTGACTCCTTCCCTTGGCTGTTGTGAAGATTAAAACCTTACACAGTACCCTCTTCTTCTGCCAAAGGGAGGAGAACAAATGATCCTTTTCTCACTGCGGTCAGGGACTGATTGGGTACTCATGGTTTGCAAGGCTCTGGCAGGCTTTCAGGGCTGTCATTCATTTGCATTCATTGAGCACATGTGTACATGCCAGGCACTATGCTAGGGGCTCTGTCTATCTTGTTCATTCCTCAAAATGAGCCTAAGCAATAAATAACATTAGTGCCATTTCACATAGGAGGGAACCAAACTCTGAGAAGCTAGGATTTGAGTGTCTGCCTGTCTGGCTCCAAAGTCTACATTCTTTCCATTATTCAACTGCTCTTCAGTAGGTTTTGTAAAGATAAGACTTACAATCTGAAGAAATGGTCTCCAGATTTTTGGTCCATTGGGAAAATGTGGATGTTCACTATACTCAAGTTATATATTTAATGTAAATAATATACATTTATTATTATACTATTAAGTGCAATTCATATCATTTTTTAGGTTAAAAATATGGATTTTTCTTATAGCCCAGAGAATTATCCTGCCCATCCCAGTTTAGAACGTAATGTTTTATTCTCTTGTGAATGTTGGGGTGACTCTGAGAGATTAGTTAAGGTTTTTAGAAACAAGTACCCTATTCTTTATTTTCATGGTTATTGCTCTCTTTTTTTGAGCCCCTCTATCACTTTATGACAAAGCCTGTATTTTTCAGTTTTTTTATATATCTTTGTATTTCTGGTATTTGTACCTTTTGAAGAGCAGGCACTGGAGGGTTTACCAATAGTGATGAAATAGTCTTAGTCTCTAAGCAAGCCTTTAAAAAGGGGCCTTTATAGGGGTGAGCTGATTCAGTAATGCTTATGCTCCTGGAGGTAGGAGAAGGGGCAGTGGACAAGGGGTCTTATTCTTGACCAGCAAACAGCAGTTTCAACTCAGTAGTAGCTCCTAAGGCTTAGAGTTCCAAAAATTAAAAAACAAAACAAAACAATATAATTGCTTAAGAAACCTTGAAATTGAATCCTAAGATCATGTGGGCAGAGATTTTTTGTTTTATTCTCTAGCACCTAGAACAGTGGTTGGTGTTAGGTGCTTAATATTTGTTGCATGAATGATTGATAAACGAAATTACCAAATTGAGCGCCAGTTCAGTTAGTCTTCAGTTAGTGTAGGAGCTTTTCAAGGGATCACTGTTGAAAATCTGTTTGTTTTGCAGCCAACTAGGTTGAAAGGACCCTTTTTGAAATGTTGATACTAAAGGTGGGAGTCATGAACTTCACCTCATACCCTGATCCACCCTGACTTGTGGTGGGATTTGTGGTGGTAGCCAAAATAAAAAGTGAAGTTAATACTGTTGATAGTATTTCATCTCTACCCCTCCCCCCACCTTTGTAATTGTTTCTAAAGATTATTCTCATTCCCAAAGACCTAAGGGATTACCTTTGTAGAGTCCTTTTGGTTCCTTCCTGAAGAAATCATCTTAAGACACCCTAGGGTCTAAGACCACCCCTCTTTCTGTTCTAGCCTTTGTTAGTTCACTTACTCAAACGCAGTATCACAAGCTATTGTCCAAGATGATCAAGGTAGACAGAAGCCACTGGTCCTTTGCTTGATGCTTTCCTCTGTCTTTTCTTTTGTGTCATCTTCTGCATGATTTAGTGGAAAGTATAGTTGTGTTGGGTTGCAGCCTTGATGCAGGTTATATGACTTCAGGCAAATTGAGTTCTGTCAGTGGTCTCAGGTTTCCTCACTTATGTATAAAGAAGAGGCTTTACAAGATGACTTCTAAGAACCTGCTGAGCTAGAAATTTAGGTCTTTGTTTCTTTTTCTTTCTTTTTCTAGTTTAGTCTACTTTCTTTTCCCCTATATTTATTGTTTTAAAACTACTCCTTATGTCTCTTCATTATTAACTAAACATAATTTTCAAGATCTTCCCTTTTTCTTGGCTTTTTTTCACCTGACCCATTCCTCAACCACATTTGAATCCTGGAAACCCCCTTTCCCTCAATCCATGATGCATCAGAGAAATATCCATTTAGAAATACCTGACTAAAGAGAAATGTTCTGAAATACTGGTATGGATGTAGGTAAGGGACAGCCCCAAGCTATAAATAGGCTGAAGAGAGTGTATGGATAAATGACACTGAATATAATCAGAGTTAATATGGATTAGCATGTGCACTGAAGCAAGCAATGTTTGACTTGTTAGATAAACCTCACTCAAGAAGAAAGGTTTCTGGGAGAATAGAACATAGATGCTGTGGCTGAGTGACTTCAAAGGCCTCTGTGTGATCCCTCCACTTCCATCTACGCCAAGGTTCTAGATCTCTGAGTGGCTTGTGTAACCTCTGCATGACCCATCCTTTAGTTACATGGAGAAAGTAGGTGATCTATCCTCCAGTATTTTTTTTTAAGATTTTATTTTATTATTTTCAGAGAGATGGGAAGGGAGAGAGGAAGAGAGGGAGAGAGACATCAATGTATGGTTGCCTTTCACCTGCCTTCAGCTATGGAACTAGCTGGAGACCTGGCTTGCAACCTGGTTATGTGCCCTGACTGGGGAATTGAACCAGCAACCTTTTGGTTTGCAGGCTGGTGCCTTATTCATTGTGCCACCAGCCAGGTCTTCCTCCAGTATTTTTATCTCACTTCTATCTTCTTTAGGGGCACTTTGACCTCTCTCGGTGCCTGTGTGAGGGACAACAACAAACAGAAAAAGATCACTTTGTAAACTTCTCTTAATTTTTCTGTTTCCAAGACTTGCCTTCTCTTTAGAATACACCAAGTTCAGGCCGAGGAATATGAAAGAATGCTCAACATCGCTAGTCATCAGAGAGATGCAAATTAAAACTGCATTAAGATACCACCTCACACCTGTCAGAATGGCAATCATCAGCAAATCAAAAAACAACAAGTATTGGCGAGGTTGTGGGGCAAAGGGAACCCTCATACACTGTTGGTGGGAATGTAGGCTGGTGCAACCACTGTGGAAAACAGTACGGGGTTTCCTTAAAAAACTAAAAATGGAACTGCCTTTTGATCCAGCAATTCCACTGCTTGGACTATACCCAAAGAATCCTGAAACACCAATTCATAAGAACCTATGCACACCTATGTTCATAGCGGCACTATTTATAATAGCCAAGTGCTGGAAACAGCCTAAGTGCCCATCAGTGGATGATTGGATCCAAAAACTTTGGTACATTTACACAATGGAATTCTATATAGCAGAAAGAAAGAAGGAACTTGTACCCTTTGCAACAACATGGATGGAACTGGAGAGTATTATGCTTAGTGAAATAAGCCAGTCAGTGAAGGACAAATATCATAT